>NC_059607.1:24118988-24153988 GCF_020424385.1 Procambarus clarkii | reverse complement strand
AAAACCGGGGGGGAAAGAGGGAGAAGAAGAGAGGGGGAGGGGGAGGGGAAGAGAGGGAGAGGGAGGGAGGGGGAGAGCAAAAGGCCATCCGTGAAATAAAAAGGCACCTCAAATCCCTTTCCCCCAATTCAAAATATAGTACAAAAACTGGAGCCAGCATCGTACCGCTGCACAAGGGGTGATGGAACTTTCACAAATGACATGAAAGAAGTGAGTGAAGTACTGAGGACGATTCCGTTTTCAGTGAACCCCTGAACCACACTGAAGATAAATGATTTAAACGAATTCTTTATGAATGTGACACCAACATAAGAAGATAAGAATAAAGGTATCTGCAGAAGGCCTATTAGCCCATACGAGGCAGTTCCTATTAATAACCACCCAATCCGGCGACCTCCCAGCGACTATAAGAAATATTGCCGGAACAACCGTGGACATCAAGAGAAAACTAGATAGTTTTCTAAGAAGTTTCGGATCATCCGGGCTGTGGTGGGTATGTGGGCCTACGGGCCGCTCCAAGCAACAGCCTGGTGGACCAACCGGGCTGTGGTGGGTATGTGGGCCTGCGGGCCGCTCCAAGCAACAGCCTGGTGGACCAACCGGGCTGTGGTGGGTCTGTGGGCCTGCGGGCCGCTCCAAGCAACAGCCTGGTGGACCAACCGGGCTGTGGTGGGTATGTGGGCCTGCGGGCCGCTCCAAGCAACAGCCTGGTGGACCAACCGGGCTGTGGTGGGTCTGTGGGCCTGCGGGCCGCTCCAAGCAACAGCCTGGTGGACCAACCGGGCTGTGGTGGGTATGTGGGCCTGCGGGCCGCTCCAAGCAACAGCCTGGTGGATCAACCGGGCTGTGGTGGGTATGTGGGCCTGCGGGCCGCTCCAAGCAACAGCCTGGTGGACCAAACTCTCACAAGTCAAGCCTGGCCTCGGGCCGGGCTTGGGCAGTAGAAGAACTCCCAGAACCCTATCAAGCAGGTATCAACCAACCAGGTATCCCACTCATACAAATGTCCAACCCACGCTTGAAACAATCACCTCCACCACGTTTCGCGGTAATTGGTCCCCACTAATCAATAACCCTGTTACCGAACCAGAATTTATCCAGGTCTTTCATGGAACCATGTATCAGCTGTCACCCCCCAGGACTGTGAAGCAGCCAGAGACAGCATGCCCCAGGCCCTCACTACTGGAATTCTATCTTCATCAATAATGGAAAAAGCTAGTTAAATCAGGGTCATCCACTGTGAAAAGCACAATCCTCACGGGTACTGTGCTTTCTCTGGTGCACCCCAATCTCTCCCCTCCCCCTCCAGGGTACTGTGCTTTCTACCGTACTTTTTCTCATTCTCATATCGGACAGAGACAAGGTTACAAACTATAGCACTGTATCATTGAATAGCAGAGCATAGTACTCGTTGAAGAGCAGAGGTGCAACAGGTACTCTGAGAGAGAACTCTATCAACATCAGAGGCCCGAGACTGTTCAACACGCTTCCACTACACATAAGGGACATAACTGGCCGACCCCTCACAGTGTTCAAGAGAGAACTATCACCATCAGAGCCCCGAGACTGTTCAACACGCTTCCACTACACATAAGGGACATAACTGGCCGACCCCTCACAGTGTTCAAGAGAGAACTATCAACATCAGAGGCCCGAGACTGTTCAACACGCTTCCACTACACATAAGGGACATAACTGGCCGACCCCTCACAGTGTTCAAGAGAGAACTATCAACATCAGAGGCCCGAGACTGTTCAACACGCTTCCACTACACATAAGGGACATAACTGGCCGACCCCTCACAGTGTTCGAGAACTATCAACATCAGAGGCCCGAGACTGTTCAACACGCTTCCACTACACATAAGGGACATAACTGGCCAACCCCTCACAGTGTTCAAAAGAGAACTATCAACATCAGAGGCCCGAGACTGTTCAATACGCTTCCACTACACATAAGGGGCATAACTGGCCGACCCCTCACAGTGTTCAGGAGAGAACTATCAACATCAGAGGCCCGAGACTGTTCAACACGCTTCCACTACACATAAGGGACATAACTGGCCTACCCCTCACAGTGTTCAAGAGAGAACTATCAACATCAGAGGCCCGAGACTGTTCAACACGCTTCCACTACACATAAGGGACATAACTGGCCTACCCCTCACAGTGTTCAAGAGAGAACTATCAACATCAGAGGCCCGAGACTGTTCAACACGCTTCCACTACACATAAGGGGCATAACTGGCCGACCCCTCAGAGTGTTCAAGAGAGAACTATCAACATCAGAGGCCCGAGACTGTTCAACACGCTTCCACTACACATAAGGGACATAACTGGCCAACCCCTCACAGTGTTCAAGAGTGAATTGGATAAACACCTCCAAAGGATACCTGATCGACCAGACTGTGACTCATACGCCAGGGTGCGAGCAGCCGCGTCCAACAGCCTGGTTGACCAGTCCAGCAACCAGAAGCCTGGTTAGAGAGCGGGCCGCGTGGACATTGATCCCCGGAACCAAGTACAGGTAGACAAGAGACAAGTAGGTGGTGGTGGTTCTGCTGCTGATGATTCACTTCAAACTATATTTAACTGTGGATTATGTTGATATTTGGTGCGAATTATATAGCAGGTGAGGCGAGTTGGTGAGACTGGACTGGAGGCCAAGAGCTAGAGCACCACACAACATGCTAGCAGGCTCCCATGACAAAAGTAAACATTATCCTACATGGGCAGCCGTCTGTGTGGCCAGCACGGCCTGTCCTCTAGTGCCTGCGTGCTTGCTGGCCTCTAACCTTGCCCCCTCTTGTGTTTGGCTTCCCTCCCTCCCTCTCTCCCTCATCCCTCCCTCCCTCCCTCCCTCATCCCTCCCTCCCTCCCTCCCTCCCTCATCCCTCCCTCCCTCATGCCTCCCTCCCTCATGGCCTTTGTCTGGAGCTCGTCTTCCCTTGACTGGCTTCTAGAGGCTGCTGGATTCACAGGTCTCCTTCGCCCTCACCTGGTGTGTTCCACCAGGCTGTTGTACTGCCCGTCTTCCTTACTGCCTTCTTCACCTCCTCCGTGTCCTACCCTCCTCTTCTCCGTGTCCTACCCTCCTCCTCCTCTTCTCCGTGTCCTACCCTCCTCCTCTTCTCCGTGTCCTACCCTCCTCCTCCTCCTGTAACGAATCGTAATTAGTGTTGAATGTGAATGTTTTCGTGCCATGTTGCACTATTAGTGTTGAGCGTGAAGGCCGCGCCTGCACACAGGCGGAGACTCCTGCACCAGTAGCCAGGCTGGTGAGGGGCGGCGCCTCACACCAGCCATGCAGCACATGTGACATTATCCCAATTATTGGATCAACAGATTAGCAGGTCGTTAGTGATCTTGGCCACAGTCGTTATGTATTGACCAAAAACCTGTCACTGGCCAGAGTGTGACTACCACACCGTGTAGACGCCCCATCTTGTAGTGGCCTAGTTGTGCTGGCGGGGGTTGAGCTCTGGCTCTTTGGTCCCGCCTCTCAACTGTCAATCAACTGGTGTACAGGTTCCTGAGCCTATTGGGCTCTATCTTATCTACACTTGAAACTGTGTATGGAGTCAGTCTCCACCACATCACTGCCTAATTTTGTTACATTTCTTTGACTACTCAGACACTGAAACAATTCTTTGTGGTGTGTTGCTGACTTCAGCTCTCTAAGATGTCTGTAATATCTTCAGCTTCCTTGTGGTGTTGTGACTGCTGATCTTCAGACGTGTATCATTAATAGATCTCCTGCTTGTTGTAGCTGTGGGAGATGCACAACAGTGCAGCACAGCTACAGCAGATAGTTCTTGTGTACTGTGCATGCAACTGGCGGCTCAGTCGGGCTGGCTGAGCCGAATTAGCCCTACGGAATGCCTGGGTTCCGGGCGTTCTTCTACTCCCCTAAGCCCGGACAGGCGTCCAGGCTTGTGGCCACCATAGAACGCATCCAATCTTTTCCTCACTTCAGTTGCTGCCAGCACGCCTTTGACGCCCACCATTTCCAGCCGCTCATCAACTCTGCACTGCGCCCGAACACACAAGCAAGACTTGTTGCACATTTTTGAAGTCACGACTCGCATCACTGCCCAAACACTTCTGCTCCCAGCAGGTAGGACAGCAGTGCCTGGTGTGAGTACCTCCTTTGCCATCCCCTGCTTGACCTCAGCAGGAGGCGAGCCTGGGGTCAGGGGGTCATGGGGTCGTTCAAGTACTACTGGTGACATCTTCATTCTTCTATTCTTGCCCAGTGGTGTCGCCTGAGGTTGTCCTTAAACGCCCTGGGGTCCACTGGGGTCTGTCCTGGGGGTCCACTGGGGTCTGTCCTGGGGGTCCACTGGGGTCTGTCCTGGGGGTCCACTGGGGTCTGTCCTGGGGGTCCACTGGGGTCTGTCCTGGGGGTCCACTGGGGTCTGTCCTGGGGTCGTCATACTGAACGACCACAAATGTCGTTCAGGGCAACACCCTGGAATGTAAGGGCTGGTCGGCGCACGGCGCGTGTTCTGAGAACCTGGACTCCGATGGGGACCTGGGGGATGAGTGTAAGGTGTGTGTGTGTGTGTGTGTGTGTGTGTGTGTGTGTGTGTGTGTGTGTGTGTGTGTGTGTGTGTGTGTGTGTGTGTGTACTCACCTACTCACCTAATTGTGCTTGCGGGGGTTGAGCCCTGGCTCTTTGGTCCCGCCTCTCAACTGTCAATCAACTGGTGTACAGATTCCTGAGCCTATTGGGCTCTATCATATCTACATTTGAAACTGTGTATGGAGTCAGCCTCCACCACATCACTTCCTAGTGCATTCCATTTACTAACTACTCTGACACTGAAAAAGTTCTTTCTAACGTCTCTGTGGCTCATTTGGGTACTCAGCTTCCACCTGTGTCCCCTTGTTCGCGTCCCACCATTGTTGAATAGTTCATCCTTGTTTACCCGGTCGATTCCCCTGAGGATTTTGTAGGTTGTGATCATGTCTCCCCCCTTACTCTTCTGTCTTCCAGTGTCGTAAGGTGCATTTCCCGCAGCCTTTCCTCATAACTCATGCCTCTTAGTTCTGGGACTAGTCTAGTAGCATACCTTTGGACTTTTTCCAGCTTCGTCTTGTGCTTGACAAGGTACGGGCTCCATGCTGGGGCCGCATACTCCAGGATTGGTCTTACATATGTGGTGTACAAGATTCTGAATGATTCCTTACACAGGTTCCTGAACGCCGTTCTGATGTTAGCCAGCCTCGCATATGCCGCAGACGTTATTCTCTTTATGTGGGCTTCAGGAAACAGGTTTGGTGTGATATCAACTCCTAGATCTTTCTCTCTGTCTGTTTCATTAAGTACTTCATCTCCTATTCTGTATCCTGTGCCTGGCCTCCTGTTTCCACTGCCTAGTTTCATTACTTTGCATTTACTCGGGTTGAACTTCAACAGCCATTTGTTGGACCATTCACTCAGTCTATCCAGGTCATCTTGTAGCCTCCTACTATCATCCTCTGTTTCAATCCTCCTCATAATTTTTGCATCGTCGGCAAACATTGAGAGGAACGAATCTATACCCTCTGGGAGATCATTTACATATACCAGAAACAGTATAGGTCCAAGGACTGACCCCTGCGGGACTCCACTTGTGACGTCTCGCCAATCTGAGACCTCACCCCTCACACAGACTCGTTGTCTCCTGTTGCTTAGGTACTCCTCTATCCACCGGAGTACCTTCCCTCTCACTCCAGCCTGCATCTCCAACTTTCGCACTAGCCTCTTGTGTGGCACTGTATCAAAGGCTTTCTGACAATCCAAAAATATGCAGTCTGCCCACCCTTCTCTTTCTTGCCTTATTTTTGTTGCCTGGTCGTAGAATTCAAGTAACCCTGTGAGGCAGGACCTGCCATCCCTGAACCCATGTTGATGCTGTGTTACAAAGTTCCTTCGCTCCAGATGCTCCACTAGTTTTTTTCGCACAATCTTCTCCATCAGCTTGCATGGTATGCAGGCTAGGGACACTGGCCTGTAGTTCAGTGCCTCCTGTCTATCCCCTTTCTTGTATATCGGGACTACGTTAGCTGCTTTCCAAATATCTGGCAGTTCCCCTGTTGCCAGTGATTTGTTATACAGTGTTATACAGTGATTTGTTATACAGATCCCTAGATGTGTGTGTGTACTCACCTAATTGTACTCACCTAATTGTGCTTGCGGGGGTTGAGCTCTGGCTCTTTGGTCCCGCCTCTCAACCGTCAATCAACTGGTGTACAGATTCCTGAGCCTATTGGGCTCTATCATATCTACATTTGAAACTGTGAATGGAGTCAGCCTCCACCACATCACTTCCTAATGCATTCCATTTGCTAACTACTCTGACACTGAAAAAGTTCTTTCTAACGTCTCTGTGGCTCATTTGGGTACTCAGCTTCCACCTGTGTCCCCTTGTTCGCGTCCCACCAGTGTTGAAAAGTTCGTCCTTGTTTACCCGGTCGATTCCCCTGAGGATTTTGTAGGTTGTGATCATGTCCCCCCTTACTCTTCTGTCTTCCAGTGTGTGTGTGTGTGTGTGTGTGTGTGTGGGTGGGTGTGGGTGTGTGGGTGGGTGTGGGTGTGTGGGTGGGTGTGGGTGTGTGTGGGGGTGTGTGTGTGTGTGTGTGTGTGTGGGTGTGTGTGGGTGTGTGTGGGTGTGTGTGGGTGTGTGTGGGTGTGTGTGGGTGTGGGTGTGTGTGTGTGTGGGTGTGTGTGGGTGTGTGTGTGTGTGGGTGTGTGTCAAGTCTGGGCATGGCAGTCTTGCACGGTACACACATGCACAGTACACACACACACACATGCACAGTACACACACATGCACGGTACACACACACATGCACGGTACACACACACATGCACGGTACACACACACATGCACGGTACACACACACATGCACGGTACACACACACATGCACGGTACACACACATGCACACACATGCACGGTACACACACACACACATGCACGGTACACACACATGCACGGTACACACACACACACATGCACAGTACACACACATGCACAGTACACACACACACATGCACAGCTCCTGCCCGCCGGCTGAAAGAGGCGTAAGGTTACTGTTGCCAGAAATGCTGTAGCAATAACTGAAATTTTAATTCCAATTACACCAGAGTTGATCAACAAGAGTTAATTACTGAGAAGAAGAGAAATATTCTCTGCCTCTATTTTTGTCAAGGAACAATGTTGGAAAACGTACAAAAAATAACGGATTTGAACTTTTGTTAACTGTTTCCACTGTAATTACCTAAGTGTAGTTACAGGATGAGAGCTACGCTCGTGGTGTCCCGTCTTCCCACCACTCTTTGTCATATAACGCTTTGAAACTACTGACGGTCTTGGCCTCCACCACCTTCTCCCCTAACTTGTTCCAACCGTCTACCACTCTGTTTGCGAAAGTGAATTTTCTTATATTTCTTCGGCATCTGTGTTTAGCTAGTTTATATCTATGACCTCTTGTTCTTAACGTTCCAGGTCTCAGGAAATCTTCCCTATCGATTTTATCAATTCCTGTTACTATTTTGTATGTAGTGATCATATCACCTCTTTTTATTCTGTCTTCTAGTTGTGTGTGTGTGTGTAACAAAACGCAATACTTTTGCGATCGTTGAGTAATTACGATCTGTAATTACAACTACGACGGGCATTACTGTTGAAGCCTGGCGTAACCAACCCACCTGGCGTAACCAACCCACCTGGCGTAACCAACCCACCTGGCGTAACCAACCCACCTGGCGTAACCAACCCACCCGGCGTAACCAACCCACCTGGCGTAACCAACCTACCTGGTATAACCAATCCACCCGGCGTAACCAACCCACCTGGCATTACCAATCCACCTGGTATAACCAATCCACCCGGCGTAACCAACCCACCTGGCATTACCAACCCACCTGGCATAACCAACCCACCTGACGTAACCAACCCACCTGGCATAACCAACCCACCCGGCGTAACCAACCCACCTGGCATTACCAACCCACCTGGCATAACCAACCCACCTCACGTAACCAACCCACCTGGCATAACCAACCCACCCGACGTAACCAACTCACCCGGCATAACCAACCCACCCGGCATAACCAACCCACCCGGCATAACCAACCCACCCGGCGTAACCAACCCACCCGGCGTAACCAACCCACCCGGCGTAACCAACCCACCCGGCGTAACCAACCCACCCGGCGTAACCAACCCACCCGGCGTAACCAACCCACCTGGCGTAACCAACCCACCTGGCGTAAGCAACCCACCTGGCGTAAGCAACCCACCTGGTGTAAGCAACCCACCTGGCGTAAGCAACCCACCTGGCGTAAGCAACCCACCTGGCGTAACCAACCCACCCGGCGTAACCAACCCACCCGGCGTAACCAACCCACCTGGCATTACCAACCCACCTGGCATAACCAACCCACCTGACGTAACCAACCCACCTGGCATAACCAACCCACCCGGCGTAACCAACCCACCTGGCATTACCAACCCACCTGGCATAACCAACCCACCTCACGTAACCAACCCACCTGGCATAACCAACCCACCCGACGTAACCAACTCACCCGGCATAACCAACCCACCCGGCATAACCAACCCACCCGGCATAACCAACCCACCCGGCATAACCAACCCACCCGGCGTAACCAACCCACCCGGCGTAACCAACCCACCCGGCGTAACCAACCCACCCGGCGTAACCAACCCACCCGGCGTAACCAACCCACCCGGCGTAAGCAACCCACCTGGTGTAAGCAACCCACCTGGTGTAAGCAACCCACCTGGCGTAAGCAACCCACCTGGCGTAAGCAACCCACCTGGCGTAACCAACCCACCCGGCGTAACCAACCCACCCGGCGTAACCAACCCACCTGGCGTAACCAACTCACCTGGTATAACCAACCCACCTGGCGTAACAAACCCACCTGGCATAACCAACTTACCTGGCATAACCAATCCTGTCATAACCAACCCACCTGGTATAACCAACCCACCTGGCATTACCAACCCACCTGGCATTACCAACCCACCTGGCATAACCAACCCACCTGGCATAACCAACCCACCCGACGTAACCAACCCACCCGGCGTAACCAACCCACCCGGCGTAACCAACCCACCTGGCGTAACCAACCCACCCGGCGTAACCAACCCACCTGGCATTACCAACCCACCTGGCAATACCAACCCACCTGGCATAACCAACCCACCTGGCATAACCAACCCACCCGACGTAACCAACCCACCGGCGTAACCAACCCACCCGGCGTAACCAACCCACCCGGCGTAACCAACCCACCCGGCGTAACCAACCCACCCGGCGTAACCAACCCACCCGGCGTAGCCAACCCACCCGGCGTAACCAACCCACCTGGCGTAACCAACCCACCTGGCGTAACCAACCCATCCGGCATAACCAACTCACCTGGCGTAACCAACCCACCCGACGTAACCAACCCACCCGACGTAACCAACCCACCTGGCGTAACCAACCCACCTGGCATAACCAAGCCACCCGGCATAACCATAACTAGCACAATGATAATGAAGAGGGTTGCCCACAATGCAGTCTCTGTAAGAATGTTGTCAGACATGTTCAGCCGTCACAATAATCACCTCACTAATCACCCGACTACCGTACAATTTACCGCGGAAACGAAACGTTTTGCCCGAAACGTTGTGCGTGACAGTAGCTTCATTAGTATGTGTGTAACTCCTGTCCTTGAGCCAGATTCACGAAGCAGTTACGCAAGCACTTACGAACCTGTCCATCTTTTCTCAATGTTTGGCGGCTTTGTTTACAATTATTAACCAATTAATGAGCTCCGAAGCACCAGGAGGCTGCTTATAACAATAACAACAGTTGATTGGCAAGTTTTCATGCTTGTAAACTGTTTAATAAATGTAATCAAAGCCGTCAATGATTGAGAAAAGATGTACACGTTCGTAAGTGCTTGCGTAACTGCTTCGTGAATCTGGCCCCTTACCTATTGTGCATTACTCCATATGTCCTTAGTACACACATTCTTGTGAATACACGTGGAATTGGAACTGCACAATTGACGAATATTAAGAATGGTCAAATATCCCCCCATTGGTTGCTCACCTGTGCACTCTGGCAGTGTAATAGGGGGGATGGAGAAGAAAAGGGTGGGGAGGGGGTGCAACCACTACTCATTTTCTATGTAGACAAAATAGGACATCAGAATGTGCATTTCACTTTCCAAAAATATCATCTGATGCTTGACGCAGTAATCCCTCAATGGATTCAGTTTGTATAGGACAGTGTCACTATTGGACTTTTCACGACTAAAGGTCACATTCAGTCCAAACATGTACCACCTACGGGGTTGTTCATGCCCGTGCCGCCTCTATTGGGGGTTTAATCTTCATCAATCAATCATTGGAGTTCCCCCAAAAAATATCATCATGAAATGAGTCAGTGAGAGCAACCGGAAGCTTTGTACACACCTGTACTGCGTCCCGACACACCTGTACTGCGTCCCGACACATCTGACACACCTGTACTGCGCCCCGACACATCTGACACACCTGTACTGCGCCCCGACACACCTGTACTGCGCCCCGACACACCTGTACTGCGCCCCGACACACCTGTACTGCGCCCCGACACACCTGTACTGCGCCCCGACACACCTGTACTGCGCCCCGACACACCTGTACTGCGCCCCGACACACCTGTACTGCGCCCCGACACACCTGTACTGCGCCCCGACACACCTGTACTGCGCCCCGACCCACCTGTACTGCGCCCCGACCCACCTGTACTGCGCCCCGACCCACCTGTACTGCGCCCCGACCCACCTGTACTGCGCCCCGACCCACCTGTACTGCGCCCCGACCCACCTGTACTGCGCCCCGACCCACCTGTACTGCGCCCCGACCCACCTGTACTGCGCCCCGACCCACCTGTACTGCGCCCCGACCCACCTGTACTGCGCCCCGACACACCTGTACTCCGCCCCGACACACCTGTACTCCGCCCCGACACACCTGTACTCCGCCCCGACACACCTGTACTCCGCCCCGACACACCTGTACTCCGCCCCGACACATCTGACACACCTGTACTCCGCCCCGACACATCTGACACACCTGTACTCCGCCCCGACACATCTGACACACCTGTACTCCGCCCCGACACACCTGACACACCTGACATGTGTCAGATGTGCTGGGGCGGAGGCAGTCCTCAAATGTGGCTCCACAAGTCAGAGGACTCGAGTCCGTCTCGGATATAAAGTGTTCTTCATGCCTTCAGGGCGTAGAAGAACTCTTGAAACCCTCTCTAGGTACGCTCCAGGTATGCTCACCTGCTTCACTATGTGGCCGATCTCTCACGGTGTTTAGGAACAAACGCGATAAACGGCCCCGAAGAATTCCTGATCAATAAGACTGTGATTCACACGTTAGAATGCGAGCAGTGTGTTGACCCGACCAGCAGTCAGGGCGCTGATCCTTGCAGCCCTCGTAAGGTAAGGTAAGGTTAGCAGCCTCCCCTTACCTTCTTCCCCACCGCCTTTATCCTCCCCTACCCTCTCCTTACCTTTATCAGCAGTGCTGTTGTTCAAGAGGTTATCTTGAGGTTATCTTGAGGTTATCTTGATGATTTCGGGGCTTTTTTAGTGTCCCCGCGGCCCGGTCCTCGACCAGGCCTCCACCCCCAGGAAGCAGCCCGTGACAGCTGACTAACACCCAGGTATCTATTTTACTGCTAGGTAACAGGGGCATAGGGTGAAAGAAACTGTCCATTGTTTCTCACCGGCGCCTGGGATCGAACCCAGGACCACAGGATCACAAGCCCCGCGTGCTGTCCGCTCGGCCGACCGGCTCCCTTTGAGTGTGATCCTTTCTGTGGAGCGTTCCCAGGAAGAGTACTGCTGACTTAAGGTGTGTTTCTTCCTGCTTCCTGGCACTCGTGCTAATTGCCAGCCCTCTCGTACCCTGCTCACGCCCGTGCCTCGTACGTGCCCTTGTCCAGGGTCCTTCCGTGTCACACGTTGGCTGCTTGGCAACAGTTTATTTGATCAGGATTATACCTGTCTTCCCCTAACACTAGCGCCAGCAGGTAGTCTCTGCTGCTGTTCCTGCTGCCCCTTCTGCTGTTCCTGTTGTCCCTTCTGCTGTTCCTGTTGTCCCTTCTGCTGTTCCTGTTGTCCCTTCTGCTGTTCCTGTTGTCCCTTCTGCTGTTCCTGTTGTCCCTTCTGCTGTTCCTGTTGTCCCTTCTGCTGTTCCTGCTGCCCCTTCTGCTGTTCCTGCTGCCCCTTCTGCTGTTCCTGCTGCCCCTTCTGCTGTTCCTGTTGTCCCTTCTGCTGTTCCTGTTGTCCCTTCTGCTGCCCCTTCTGCTGTTCCTGTTGTCCCTTCTGCTGTTCCTGCTGCCCCTTCTGCTGTTCCTGCTGCCCCTTCTGCTGTTCCTGCTGTCACTTCTGCTGTTCCTGCTGTTCCTTCTGCTGTTCCTGTTGCCCCTTCTGCTGTTCCTGCTGCCCCTTCTGCTGTTCCTGCTGCCCCTTCTCCTGTTTCTGCTGCCCCTTCTCCTGTTCCTGCTGCCCCTTCTCCTGTTCCTGCTGCCCCTTCTCCTGTTTCTGCTGCCCCTTCTCCTGTTCCTGCTGCCCCTTCTCCTGTTCCTGCTGCCCCTTCTCCTGTTCCTGCTGCCCCTTCTGCTGTTCCTGCTGCCCCTTCTGCTGTTCCTGCTGCCCCTTCTCCTGTTCCTGCTGCCCCTTCTGCTGTTCCTGCTGCCCCTTCTCCTGTTCCTGCTGCCCCTTCTGCTGTTCCTGCTGCCCCTTCTGCTGTTCCTGCTGCCCCTTCTCCTGTTCCTGCTGCCCCTTCTGTTTCTGCTGCCCCTTCTCCTGTTTCTGCTGCCCCTTCTCCTGTTTCTGCTGCCCCTTCTCCTGTTCCTGCTGCCCCTTCTCCTGTTCCTGCTGCCCCTTCTCCTGTTCCTGCTGCCCCTTCTGCTGTTCCTGCTGCCCCTTCTCCTGTTCCTGCTGCCCCTTCTCCTGTTCCTGCTGCCCCTTCTGCTGTTCCTGCTGCCCCTTCTCCTGTTCCTGCTGCCCCTTCTGTTTCTGCTGCCCCTTCTCCTGTTCCTGCTGCCCCTTCTCCTGTTTCTGCTGCCCCTTCTCCTGTTCCTGCTGCCCCTTCTCCTGTTCCTGCTGCCCCTTCTCCTGTTCCTGCTGCCCCTTCTGCTGTTCCTGCTGCCCCTTCTCCTGTTCCTGCTGCCCCTTCTGCTGTTCCTGCTGCCCCTTCTCCTGTTCCTGCTGCCTCTTCTGCTGCCCCTTCTGCTGCGGAGGAAGAGGAGAACACACTATATGGACGTTAGGGAACAATGTGTGAACATTAGAGAACACGAATATAAATATTAGAGACCCCACAGATCTTCGCTCTCCTACCAACCTGTATAAGAAATGTCACTGGAACAACGTTAGAAGTTTTCTGTTAGAGTTAGAGGATCAATCAGGCTGTGATGGCTTTTGTGGTCACGAGGAGTACGAGGACAGTCTCACAGGCCAGGCTGCCCGAGTACAACTCTGGAAACTTAAAACAGGTACTTACCAGTCAAAAAAAAGAAAGAAAACTTAATTACTTAACTACTACTTAACTGCTATCTTGTGAGAAGTCTTACATATATGTGTGTGTGTGTGTTACACTGTCTCTATCGCCTCTCTGAGAGACGTCAGTGTATATATGTAGTTACGTTCATATGTGATTATTTACATATATATTTTTTTCTCCCCCAGGTAAATATGGTGTGATGAGGTATCCAGAGTTTGAGGGTGAGCGGGTAGTAGTGTGAGTACCTCTTGTGTGAGTACCTCTTGTGTGAGTACCTCTTGTGTGAGTACCTCTTGTGTGAGTACCTCTTGTGTGAGTACCTCTTGTGTGAGTACCTCTTGTGTGAGTGCCTCTTGTGTGAGTGCCTCTTGTGTGAGTGCCTCTTGTGTGAGTGCCTCTTGTGTGAGTGCCTCTTGTGTGAGTGCCTCGTGTGTGAGTGCCTCTTGTGTGAGTGCCTCTTGTGTGAGTGCCTCTTGTGTGAGTGCCTCTTGTGTGAGTGCCTCTTGCGTGAGTGCCTCTTGCGTGAGTGCCTCTTGCGTGAGTGCCTCTAGTGTGAGTGCCTCTAGTGTGAGTGCCTCTAGTGTGAGTGCCTCTAGTGTGAGTGCCTCTTGTGATCCTGGTACTAAGAGCCGTGTTGACTTTATCCTGAATCATGTGGGTGGGGGGGGGGGCGTGTTGTATTATTCCTGGTTGTATAGATACAGTTAATGTATTCTGATAGTTACCTTGTCGTTACCTTGCGATGATTTCAGGGTTCAACGTCCCCCGCGGCCCGGTCGTCGACCAAGCCTCCTGGTTGCTGGACTGGTCAACCAGGCTGTTAGACACGGCTGCTCGCAGCCTGACGTCATTTAACACAGCTTCGTTGATCAGGGTGGGGGTGTATCCCCCCTCTGTTAGTAACTGGATCACTAACGAGGCTTCAGAGAGGTCGTTGTTAGTAACGTTTAACAGACCTTCACTGACGATGTTAGTGGTAGTTCACCAAGCCAGTGATTGGAGTTGATACCTGGTTGATGGGGTTCTGGGAGTTGTTCTACTGCCCAAGCCCGGCCCGAGGCCAGGCTTGACTTGTGAGAGTTTGGTCCACCAGGCTGTTGCTGGGAGCGGCCCGCAGGCCCACATACCCACCACAGCCCGGTTGGTCCACCAGGCTGTTGCTGGGAGCGGCCCGCAGGCCCACATACCCACCACAGCCCGGCGGTAGAGTAAGGACACCCTAGACCATCAACACCATCAGTTCTGTCAACCACACTACACAACCAAACACGCGGCAACCATTCGAACCTAACGCATATTGGTGTGTGGCGCGGTAGATGCAAAGCCAAGCTGCCGGGCTTGTGGGGCATAACTCTGGAAACCCTGTACAGGTAAACTGCAGGCAGTGAAGAGTGGTTGAGTAATATTGGTGCAACAAGTAGGGGAGTGGTTCTGGGTCGTTGGGGCTGGAATGACTACCAGTTGGGCCGTGTCTGGCATGCAAATGGCATTATTACCGAATTAGTTGTTGCAGAAGTTGGTGAACTTGTGAACAAAATGTGGGAGGGGGGCGTGCAGGGGGCGGTGGGGGGGCGGTGGTGGGGGACGTGCAGGGGGCGGTGGTGGGGGGCGTGCAGGGGGCGTAGGATGGGTGGGAACTAGGAAAAGAGGGGGTAGTCGTGACCGTGGAAGGTTTAACGAACAGGGCAGTAGGTAAGGGAGGGTGTGCTTAACGAACAAGGGAGAAGGGAGGGGGTGAGAGGGTAGGGAGGAACGGGAGAGGGGGCCGCAAGGAGGGGGGAGGCAAGTAATCTGCACGAGTCTGCGTTGTGAGGTAATTTCAAGTTTTAATGCCGTGAAAATGTTGGGGAGAAAGATGGCCGCCAGATTGGAAAGAGAAGTGGGCTGAGGCGGCCATCAGATGAAGATATATTGCTGCTGCTTTATGGGGGAGCCGCGGGATGAGGTGGGGTGATGTGTGGGGGGGAGGGGAAGGTGGGGTCATGTGTGGGGGGGAGGGGAAGGTGGGGTGATGTGTGGGGGGGAGGGGAAGGTGGGGTGATGTGTGGGGGGGGGAGGGGTGTGTGGGAAGGTGGGTTGATATGCGGGGGGGGGGGGCATTTCTGCTGAAGACATTGAAAAACTACAAGCAGATATTAATAAAGTTTTCGATTGGGCAGCAGAAAATAACATGATGTTTAACAGTTATAAATTCCAGGTACTCAGGTACGGTAAAAATGAGGACCTTAAACATAATACAGAGTACAAAACACAATCAAATGTGCCCATAGTAGGAAAACAACATGCAAAGGATTTGGGAATAATGATGTCTGACGACCTAACGTTTAGGGAGCATAACCAAGCAAATATTGCGTCAGCCAGAAAAATGATCGGATGGATTACGAGAACTTTCAAATCCAGGGATCCCATCACAATGGTTGTACTCTTCAAGTCACTTGCGTTGTCCCGTCTTGAGTACTGCTCAGTACTCACTTCCCCCTTCAGAGCAGGAGAGATTGCCGAAATAGAGGGAATACAGAGAACATATACGGCACGCATAGACGAGGTAAAACACCTAAATTATTGGAATCGTCTCAAAGCTCTCCAAATGTACTCACAAGAAAGGAGACGAGAGAGATACCAAATAATATACACATGGAAAATACTGGAGGGGCAGGTCCCTAATCTACACAGTAAAATAACAACGTACTGGAGTGAACGATATGGAAGAAAATGCAGAATAGAACCAGTGAAGAGCAGAGGTGCCATAGGCACAATCAGAGAACACTGTATAAACATCAGAGGTCCGCGGTTGTTCAACGTCACAGCGTGTAACTCGAGCGTGATGACAACTCGTCAGGGGAAGAAAATAGTGAATGATGACAACATGAGCGTCACATTCCGCCCATAGTGGTGTTAATGGCGTCTTTGGCCATGAAACACATTGCTGAAGGGCATCCTCTTTTGTCACCTGGAACGTAAGGCCCTTGTACATGCTCTCTTGTTATACTTCAACATGCAGTGCTCATTTACTCCCACCTTCTGAAGTGAGAACATTAAATAATTAGCTCCCTTCCGTCGGTAGAGTGACGGTCTCGCTTCATGCAAGTCGGCGTTCAATCCCCGACCGTCCAGGTGGCTGGGCACCATTCCTTTAACCCCCGGAATTAAGAAATGAAAATATAAAAATGGAAACCACGTACAAAACTCAGACAAATCATAACAGAACGAAAAGGCAATGTAAAGGATCTGGGTGTACTCATGTCGGAAGACCTTACCTTTAAAGAACACAATAAAGTAGCCGTCACAACTGCAAGAAAAATGACAGGTTGGATAACAAGAACTTTTCACACTAGAGATGCTATACCGATGATGATACTCTTCAAGACGCTAGTGCTCACTAGAGTGGAGTACTGCTGCACAATGACAGCACCATTCAAAACTGGAGAAATTGCTGACCTGGAGAGCGTGCAGAGATCCTTTACTGCTAGAATCCACTCAGTAAAACATCTAAACTATTGGGACCGACTAAAGAGCCTAAATCTGTATTCTCTTGAGCGCAGGCGGGAGAGATACATAATAATTTACACGTGGAAAATATTAGAGGGGCTGGTCCCAAACCTGCACACAGAAATAACACAAAATGAGACCAGAAGGCATGGCAGGATGTGCAGAATACCCCCGTTGAAGAGCAGAGGTGCAACAGGTACTCTGAGAGAGAACTCTATCAACATCAGAGGCCCGAGACAGTTCAACACGCTTCCACTACACATAAGGGACATAACTGGCCGACCCCTCACAGTGTTCAAGAGAGAACTATCAACATCAGAGGCCCGAGACAGTTCAACACGCTTCCACTACACATAAGGGACATAACTGGCCGACCCCTCACAGTGTTCAAGAGAGAACTATCAACATCAGAGGCCCGAGACTGTTCAACACGCTTCCACTACACATAAGGGGCATAACTGGCAAACCCCTCACAGTGTTCAAGAGAGAACTATCTACATCAGAGGCCCGAGACTGTTCAACACACTTCTACTACACATAAGGGACATAACTGGCCGACCCCTCACAGTGTTCAAGAGAGAACTATCAACATCAGAGGCCCGAGACTGTTCAACACGCTTCCACTACACATAAGGGACATAACTGGCCGACCCCTCACAGTGTTCAAGAGAGAACTATCAACATCAGAGGCCCGAGACTGTTCAACACGCTTCCACTACACATAAGGGGCATAACTGGCCGACCCCTCACAGTGTTCAAGAGAGAACTATCAACATCAGAGGCCCGAGACTGTTCAACACGCTTCCACTACACATAAGGGACATAACTGGCCGACCCCTCACAGTGTTCAAGAGAGAACTATCAACATCAGAGACCCGAGACTGTTCAACACGCTTCCACTACACATAAGGGACATAACTGGCCGACCCCTCACAGTGTTCAAGAGAACTGGATAAACACCTCCAAAGGATGCCTGATCAACCAGGCTGTGACTCATACGTCAGGCTGCTCGCAGCCGCGTCTAACAGCCTGGTTGATCAGTCCAGCAACCAGGAGGCCTGGTCGACGACCGGGCCGCAGGGACGCTAATCCCCGGAATCACTTCACGATCGAAAGATCAAGATCAAGATCACCCGTCCTTATCCTGACCCCTTCCAAGTGCTATATAGTAGTAATGGCTTGGCGCTTTCCCCCTGATAATTCCCTCCTCAATACACACAGACATCACAATAGCGTGTTAGTTGGAACATCCCAGGCGTAGGCCAGGGGCACAGGTCAGGCGTGATATCAACCCCCAGGTCTTTCTGTCTGGCGTGATATCAACCCCCAGGTCTTTCTGTCTGGCGTGATATCAACCCCCAGGTCTTTCTGTCTGCCGTGATATCAACCCCCAGGTCTTTCTGTCTGCCGTGATATCAACCCCCAGGTCTTTCTGTCTGCCGTGATATCAACCCCCAGGTCTTTCTGTCTGGCGTGATATCAACCCCCAGGTCTTTCTGTCTGCCGTGATATCAACCCCCAGGTCTTTCTGTCTGGCGTGATATCAACCCCCAGGTCTTTCTGTCTGGCGTGATATCAACCCCCAGGTCTTTCTGTCTGGCGTGATATCAACCCCCAGGTCTTTCTGTCTGGCGTGATATCAACCCCCAGGTCTTTCTGTCTGGCGTGATATCAACCCCCAGGTCTTTCTGTCTTTCTGATTTTTAAAGAATTTCATCTCCCAAATGATAGCCTGTATCTGGCCTCCCCTGGTGATATAAGGTGATCAGTATAATTGATCTCCACTTGTAACATTGTTAAGGTGGCAGTTATTGGTGGAAGGGTTGCCTTAGTCGCCTCTCACAAGCCCTAAACAACACATCTGTCGTTAGAAACCAACAGTCCACCCCCCCCCCCCCGTCCTCACCATAAACTACTCCGTAACAAAATGATACTGTTTTGCCTGACACGACAGCGTCAAGGAGGAGTGGATTTGTTATACATGGGATAAATTACCTACACCACCATGCTTCCCCCACCCACACTACCATACCACCCCCCCACCCCCACACTACCATGCCCCCCCCCCACACTACCATGCCCCCCCCACACTACCATGCCACCCCCCCCACTCCCCCGATGGTAGAACCCTGGTTGAAAACAGATGAGATTTTATCATATATGTTGCCACCCGTCCTTATAGAGCGTCGCATTTTGACGTATACGCTATCTAAGGCCAGGAATCGTCGTACTAGAAAATGGAAGCTGCTGGCGAAAGTGTCGTACTGTTCCGTTTTCTGTTTTGGGTCCTCTGGTAGGTTAGGATAAGGGCACTTTAAATTGACCGTTTTCTTGACGTTGGGGAGCCTTAGAGGGCCGGCCTAGTGAGGTGGTTTGGCTGCTGTGTAATGACTGGCGGAGAGCCGTTGTCCTTCCCTGACCTCCCCCGGCCCTGAATGGTGGTACCTTACCTTACCTTGAGGTGGTAGGTAGGGAAGAATGCACAGCCATATTCCCTGACACTTCAGGGTTGCGACTCAACTCCTGGGCTCCGCCTGTAACCCTTCAATTAATTGGAGAACACTTGTACACAACGCTCGCACTGAACAACATATCTCTATAGATCATTTAGATATTTAGCCGAATTTAATTACGTCGTCTCCTTATTTATGGAGAGTCCTAGGTGAGGCTTTGTTGGCCCTGGCTGGCTGGCTGGCTGGTAGGCTGGCTGGCTGGCTGGCTGGCTGGCTGGCTGGCTGGCTGGCTGGCTGGTAGGCTGGCTGGCTGGTAGGCTGGCTGGCTGGTAGGCTGGCTGGCTGGTAGGCTGGCTGGCTGGCTGGTAGGCTGGCTGGCTGGTAGGCTGGCTGGTAGGCTGGCTGGCTGGTAGGCTGGCTGGCTGGTTGGCTGGCTGGTAGGCTGGCTGGCTGGTAGGCTGGCTGGTAGGCTGGCTGGCTGGCTGGCTGGCTGGCTGGTAGGCTGGCTGGTAGGCTGGCTGGTAGGCTGGCTGGCTGGTAGGCTGGCTGGTAGGCTGGCTAGCAGGCTGGCTGGCTGGTAGGCTGGCTGGCTGGTAGGCTGGCTGGTAGGCTGGCTAGCAGGCTGGCTGGCTGGTAGGCTGGCTGGCTGGTAGGCTGGCTGGCTGGTAGGCTGGCTGGTAGGCTGGCTGGTAGGCTGGCTGGCTGGCTGGTAGGCTGGCTGGCTGGCTGGTAGGCTGGCTGGCTGGCTGGTAGGCTGGGAGAGTGGCTGGCTGGCTGGCTGGCTGGCTGTCTGGGTAGGCTGGGAGAATGGCTGGCTGGTTGGCTGGCTGGTTGGCTGGCTGGTAGGCTGGCTGGCTGGTAGGCTGGCTGGTAGGCTGGCTGGCTGGTAGGCTGGCTGGCTGGTAGGCTGGCTGACTGGCTGGCTGGCTGGCAGGCAGGCTGGCTGGCTGGCTGGCTGGTAGGCTGGGTGACTGGTAGGCTGGCTGGCTGGGAGAGTGGCTGGCTGGCTGGCTGGCAGGCAGACTGGCTGGCTGGCTGGCAGACTGGCTGGCTGGCTGGCTGGCTGGCTGGCTGGTAGGCTGGCTGGCTGGCTGGTAGGCTGGCTGGCTGGCTGGCTGGCTGGCTGGCTGGCTGGTAGGCTGGCTGGTAGGCTGGCTGGTAGGCTGGCTGGTAGGCTGGCTGGCTGGCTGGCTGGCTGGTAGGCTGGCTGTCTGGGTAGGCTGGGAGAGTGGCTGGCTGGCTTGTGGTGGGGACGGCAGGTGTGGGTGAGGGTGTACAAGGTTGTTGCAGGGTGAATGCTTTACCCAAGGTCACTACCTGGGTGTAGACCACATGGTCTAAGGTGGTGTGGAGGCGGCGGCTCCTGCTGCTGCTGCTGTGTCGCCGCCTGCTGCTGCTACCGTTGCTGCTGCTGCTGCTACCGTTGTTGCTGCTCGTCACAGAGCTGTTGTCCCCGCTGCACAGGGAGAACTGTCGCCTGTGTTATGTCCAGACGAATACTTTCGCCAGACCTCGGGCGATGGTGTGCCTGGCGCTGCCTGCCGTGCATGGCTGCTATGCGCGCTGCCTGCCTCCCTCTGCTGGGAGGAGGGGGGGGGGGGCGAGCCTCTTTGGTCCCGCTTTTTAACCTTCGTCTAGTGACTAGGTTCCTCAGCCTGTTGTGGTGGGCAGGCGGATGGTTACCTTACCTTGCTGTTACCTTGTGATGATTCTGGAGCTTAGCGTCCCCACGGAATCAGGTATCCTTTGGAGGTGTTGATCCAGTTCTCTCTTGAACACTGTGAGGGGTCGGCCAGTTATGTCCCTTATGTGTAGTGGAAGCGTGTTGAACAGTCTCGGGCCTCTGATGTTGATAGTTCTCTCTTGAACACTGTGAGGGGTCGGCCAGTTATGTCCCTTATGTGTAGTGGAAGCGTGTTGAACAGTCTCGGGCCTCTGATGTTAATAGTTCTCTCTAGAACACTGTGAGGGGTCGGCCAGTTATGTCCCTTATGTGTAGTGGAAGCGTGTTGAACAGTCTCGGGCCTCTGATGTTGATATAGTTCTCTCTCAGAGTACCTGTTGCACCTCTGCTCTTCAACGGGGGTATTCTGCACATCCTGCCATGTCTTCTGGTCTCGTGTGGTGTTATTTCTGTGTGCAGGTTTGGGACCAGCCCCTCTACTATTTTCCACTTGTAAATTATATGTATCTCTCCCGCCTGCGCTCAAGAGAATACAGATTTAGGCTCTTTAGTCGGTCCCAATAGTTTAGATGTTTTACTGAGTGGATTCTATCAGTAAAGGATCTCTGCACGCTCTCCAGGTCAGCAATTTCTCCAGCTTTGAAAGGGGCTGTCATTGTGCAGCAGTACTCCACTCTAGAGAGCACTAGCGTCTTGAAGAGTATCATCATCGGTATAACATCTGTAGTGTGAAAGGATCTTGTTATCCAACCAGTCATTTTTCTTGCAGTTGTGACGGCTACTTTATTGTGTTCTTTAAAGGTAAGGTCTTCCGACATGAGTACACCCAGATCCTTTACATTGCCTTTTCGTTCTGTGTTATGATTTGTCTGAGTTTTGTACGTGGTTTCCGTTTTTATATTTTCATTTTTTCCGTAGCGCATGAGCTGGAACTTATCCTCGTTAAACACCATATTATTTTCTGTAGCCCATAGAAAGACCTGATCTACATCTGACTGGAGGTTTGCCGTGTCCTCTATGTTGCCAACTCTCATGAAGATCCTAGTGTCATCTGCACATCATAATACAGCGCTATAGGTTGTGTCCTTGTCTATGTCCGATATGAAGATGAGAAAAAGTACTGGAGCAAGCACAGTACCCTAGGGGACTGTACTGAAGCAAGCACAGTACCCTGGGGGACTGTACTGGAGCAAGCACAGTACCCTGGGGGACTGTACTGAAGCAAGCACAGTACCCTAGGGGACTGTACTGAAGCAAGCACAGTACCCTAGGGGACTGTACTGAAGCAAGCACAGTACCCTGGGGGACTGTACTGGAGCAAGCACAGTACCCTGGGGGACTGAGCTCTTCACGGTTGATGGTTCGGATTTTATTTTGTTGACTATTACACATTGGGTTCTGTTAGTCAGGAATTGTAGATCCATCTGCCTATTTTTCCAGTAATTCCTTTTGAACGCATTTTGTGTGCAATAACACCATGGTCACACTTGTCGAAGGCGTTTGCGAAATCTGTGTAAATTACATCAGCGTTTTGTCCACCATGACATCTAATGCCATGTCATAGTGGTCCAGCAACTGTGACAGGCAAGAGCGCCCTGTTCTGAAACCAAGTTGTCCGGGATTATGGAGATGCAGTAATTCCATGTATTTTGTGATCTTACTTCCTAGCGCACTCTCAAAGATTTTTATGATGTGCGATGTTAGTGCTATCGATCTGTAATATTTTGCCTCTACCTTATTTCCTCCTTTATGGAGTGGTGCTATCTCTGCTGTTTTTAGTATGTCAGGGATAACGCCAGTATCTAGGCTTTGTCTCCACAGAATGTGGAGGGCCTGCGATAGTGGTTTTTTCCAGTTCTTGATGAATATGGAGTTCCAAGAATCCGGGCCTGGTGCAGAGTGCATAGGCATACTGTTTATGGCTTCTTCAAAATCGGGTGACATAGGATATATGATTTGATGTTGGTATCACATCAATGAAAAAATAATTTGGATTATCGATCTTTAGTGTTTAATGGCTCGCTGAAAACAGTCGTACTGATTCCTCAGTATTTCGCTCATTTCTTTATTGTCATCGGTGAAAATTCCATCTCCCTTTCGCAGGGGCCCGATACTTCCTTGGTTTATCCACTAGAACCACTAGAACCACTTAGTTTATCCACTAAAACCACTAGATGTGGTTTTTGATCTTGATTTTGCATAGGAGAAAAAATATTTCGGATTTCTCTATTTCACTGATGGCCTTTTGCTCTCTTTGCTTCTCCTGGATTTTATATGATTCTTGTAGCTTGAGTTCAATTGCTTCTATTTCTCTACCTAACCTCCTTCGCCGTTCTTGAGATAGGGTGCGACTCTCAAGTTGTTCCGCGATTCGTTTTCTTCGCCTAATCAGGGAACGACGTTCCCGTTCCAATCTGCATCTCTTCCTCTTTTTTTCTTAGGGTTATGCGGTTTGAACATATTTCTAGTGCTACTGAGCTTATTTTTTCCAAGCACTGGTTCAGGTTTGCATTTTCTAGCTGTTCTTCCCAGTTTATTTCTGTGAAGTCCTGGTTTATTTGCTCCCAGTTTATCTGTTTATTATTGAAGTTGAATTTGCTGAAATCTCCTCCACCGGGAATCTGGACTGGTTTTGAAGGTCTACTCCCCATGGTTGTCAGAACTTCAATTAAGTTGTGATCTGAGTAACAGGTATTTGTAATCATTATGTTCCTGATCAATTCATCATTATTAGTGAAAATGAGGTCCAGCGTGTTCTCCTTCCTAGTTGGTTCTACTATTTGCTGGTTTAAGGCAAACCTATCGCACATCCGTAGCAGGTCATTTGCATGTGCCTGTTCATTTAGGCTACTTCCTGGTATTCTTTCTGATATTACTGTATTAGCCAGGTGCTTCCATTTCAGGTGCCGTAGGTTGAAGTCCCCAAGCAGGATGATGATCGGAGCTGGATTTGTGAGGTTTTCCAAGTAGTGTTCTATTTTCATTAGTTGGTCTTTAAACTGCTGAGGGTTTGCCTCCGGTGACTTATATACAAGGACAATAACTGTTCAAATGTTCAGGTAAAGTACATACATACAAGGGGTGATACAAATATTGATGAATTTATAGATATATAACTTATATTTTTTATAGATATAGATATAACTACATTGAAGATCTCTATTTTGATTATTTTGATTGGTGATTAAAGTTTATGATTGTTTTGAAAGCTGTCAACTGAGGATGTGTTGATGTGTGTCTTACAGCTCAATCTAGAAACCGCAGGTTTCAGCTCCTGGGCCGTGATAGGAATCCCGTCCTCTACTGCCGCCTGGGGTCACAATGTTGGGGGGGGGGGAGGGGGAATCGCGATATGGACGTGGGGGGAGGGGGGCATTGTGGATAAAAACTAGGGGGTGGGTGGCATGGGTGGCTCGCCGCCCCCTGTAAGGTAACGTCCAGGCACCCCAGTGGGTGGGTGTGCTCCCTCACCACCCACCGCCACCCACCCTGTACACCTGGCCCGGGGGGAGGCTGGTCTTGTGTGAAAACATGATCTGAAAGACTGTTGCTTGAAGCCGCCCGCATGTAAACCAAGAATTAAGCAACACTGCTGTATCACTCTTCACAGTAAACCAAGGGTAGACTAGGCAGTATCCTCCCCCCCCCGCCCCCTCCCTGCCCAGACGGGTGTAAGCTGTCCTGCGTTTGGCAGCTGAAAGCAGTGTGGTAGGGGAGCCAAGAGTGGTACCTTGAGAATTGTGGGGGGGGGGGGGGGGGGCGGGGGGCATGACGTGGTGAGGGGGGCATGCCATGGGGGGGGGGGATTTCTCCCATGTACTACTATACCTCATGCCTATCTCACCCCCATTCCCACATGCCTCTCCCCCCTCCCCACCGCACATGCCTCTCCCCCCTCCCCACCGCACATGCCTCTCCCCCCCCCACCGCACATGCCTCTCCCCCCCCCACCGCACATGCCTCTCCCCCCCCCACCGCACATGCCTCTCCCCCCCCCACCGCACATGCCTCTCCCCCCCCACCGCACATGCCTCTCCCCCCCCACCGCACATGCCTCTCCCCCCCCACCGCACATGCCTCTCCCCCCCCCCCACCGCACATGCCTCTCTCCCCCCCCACCGCACATGCCTCTCTCCCCCCCCCACCACACATGCCTCTCTCCCCCCCCCCACCACACATGCCTCTCCCCCCCCCCACCACACATGCCTCTCCCCCCCCCACCACACATGCCTCTCCCCCCCCCCCCCCACACATGCCTCTCCCCCCCCACACACACATACCTCCCCCCCCACACACACATACCTCCCTCCCCCCCACCACACACACACCTGCCTACCACCCCCCCCACACACACACCTGCCTACCACCCCCCCCCCCACACACACACATGCCTACCCCCCACACCCGCATCAGCTGGGCCTCCTGCCACCCTCAATACATAGTGGTCCACTTACCTCCCTGCGTGTCACTGCGGCCCGGGCTCTGATCCACCACACTGTTGGGTGACGCCGCTCGCAGTCCCACTCTCAAGTCTTCCAATAAATTCTTGGCTACACCATCCCACCTGTTGACACACCTCGTGGTTGTGGCCGGCTGGCTCGCCTGGATTGTACCTGGATGGGGTTCTGAGAGTTTTTCTTCTCGAGCCTGTGGCCCTGGGTCAGGTCTGAGAGCTTGGTCCTACCAGCTCTCTACTGTTGCTGGGAGCGGTCCGCAGGCCCACATACCCACTACAGCCTGGTTGGTCCACCAGGCTGTTGCTGGGAGCGGTCCGCAGGCCCACATACCCACTACAGCCTGGTTGGTCCACCAGGCTGTTGCTGGGAGCGGTCCGCAGGCCCACATACCCACTACAGCCTGGTTGGTCCACCAGGCTGTTGCTGGGAGCGGCCCGCAGGCCCACATACCCACCACAGCCCGGTTGGTCCGGCACTTCTTGCAAGAACTTATCTAAGTGCCTCTTGAATACATCCACCTTTGTTCCAGCAATATTTATAATGCTTGCTGGGAGGGTGTTGAACAGCTGTGGACCTCTGATGTTCTGACAGTGTTCTCTGATTGTGCCTATGGTACCTCTACTCCTCACTGGACCTCTGATGTTCAGACAGTGTTCTCTGATTGTGCCTATGGCACCTCTACTCTTCACTGGTTCTATTCTGCATTTCCTTCCGTACCTTTCGCTCCAGTATGTTGTTATTGTACTGTGCAAATTTGGGACCTGGCCCTCCAGTATCTTCCATGTATATATTATTTGATACCTTTCTCGTCTCCTTTCCAGAAAGTACATTTTGAGAGCTTTGAGACGGTCCCAATAGTTTAAATGTTTTATCGTGTCTATGCGTGCCGTATATGTTCTCTGTATTCCCTCTAATTCAGAGATCTCTCCCGCTATTTTCTTATAGGCGAAGAAAACGAATCGCGGAACAACTTGAGTCACACCTTATCTCAAGAACGACGACCAAGGCTAGATATAGAAATAGAAATGATTGAACTAAAGCTAAAATAAACACAATCCAAGGGGAGACAGAGAGCAAAGGCCAACAATGAAATAGAAATCAGATTTTTTCCCCTCATGCAAAATCAAGATCAAAAACCACATCTAGTATCGGGCCCCTGCAAAAGGGAGATGGAACTTTCACAGATGACAACAAAGAAATACTGAAGAATCAATATGACTGTTTTCAGCGATTCACTAAACATATTAAAGATTGATAACCCAAATGAATTTTTCATGGATATGATACCAACATCAAATCATATATCAGACGTCGCCCTATCCCCACTGGATTTTGAAGAAGCCATAAACAGTATGCCTATGCACTCTGCACCAGGCCCGGATTCTTGGAACTCCATATTCATCAAGAACTGGGAAAAAAACTCGCAGGCCCTTCACATTCTGTGGAGACAAAGCCTAGATACTGGCGTTATCCCTGACATACTAAAAACAGCAGAGATAGCACCACTCCATAAAGGAGGAAATAAGGCAGAGGATAAAAATTAGAGACTGATAACACTAAAATAGAACGAAAGATACGGAAGGAAATGCAGAATAGAACCAGTGAGGAGTAGAGGTGCCATAGGCACAATCAGAGAACTCTGTCTGAACATCAGAGGTCCAGTGAGGAGTAGAGGTGCCATAGGCACAATCAGAGAACACTGAACATCAGAGGTCAAGTGAGGAGTAGAGGTGCCATAGACACAATCAGAGAACACTGTCTGAACATCAGAGGTCCAGTGAGGAGTAGAGGTGCCATAGGCACAATCAGAGAACACTGAACATCAGAGGTCCAGTGAGGAGTAGAGGTGCCATAGACACAATCAGAGAACACTGTCTGAACATCAGAGGTCCAGTGAGGAGTAGAGGTGCCATAGGCACAATCAGAGAACACTGAACATCAGAGGTCAAGTGAGGAGTAGAGGTGCCATAGACACAATCAGAGAACACTGTCTGAACATCAGAGGTCCACAGCTGTTCAACACCCTCCCAGCAAGCATTAGAAATATTACTGGAACAAAAAGTGGATGTATTCAAGAGGCACTTAGATAAGTTCTTGCAAGAAGTGCCGGACCAACCAGGCTGCGGTGGATATGTGGGCCTGCGGGCTGCTCCCAGCAACAGCCTTGTGGACCAAGCTCTCACAAGGGGTTCTGGGAGAACAAGTGCTTCTAGAACTACTTTCAGGTTCAAGCCAGGTGGCTGTGGGCCGGCTACCCCGCCCGTGTGCGTGTGGTCACCTTAGTGGTGGCATTAGTGTGTTGGTCAGTCTTGCTGTGAACAATGACAGCATTGTCAGCAGTGTGTGGACACAGCACGGAACTGCAAAGATCTCTGTAGGTCAAGGAGGAGGCAGCAGCAGCAGCCCAACCAGCACCACCTGTAGCCCCACTACCACCACCTGTAGCCCCACTACCACCACCTGTAGCCCCACTACCACCACCTGTAGCCCCACTACCACCACCTGTAGCCCCACTACCACCACCTGTAGCCCCACTACCACCACCTGTAGCCCCACTACCACCACCTGTAGCCCCACTACCACCACCTGTAGCCCCACTACCATCACCTGTAGCCCCACTACCACCACCTGTAGCCCCACTACCACCACCTGTAGCCCCACTACCACCACCTGTAGCCCCACTACCACCACCTGTAGCCCCACTACCACCACCTGTAGCCCCAATACCACCACCTGTAGCCCCACTACCACCACCTGTAGCCCCACTACCACCACCTGTAGCCCCACTACCACCACCTGTAGCCCCACTACCACCACCTGTAGCCCCACTACCACCACCTGTAGCCCCACTACCATCACCTGAGGAGTGATGGACCACCAGGAAGTACCAATATGTAGTGATGGACCACCAGGAAGTACCAATATGTAGTGATGGACCACCAGAAAGTACCAATATGTAGTGATGGACCACCAGAAAGTACCAATATGTAGTGATGGACCACCAGGAAGTACCAATATGTAGTGATGGACCACCAGAAAGTACCAATATGTAGTGATGGACCACCAGAAAGTACCAATATGCAGTGATGGACCACCAGAAAGTACCAATATGTAGTGATGGACCACCAGAAAGTACCAATATGTAGTGATGGACCACCAGAAAGTACCAATATGTAGTGATGGACCACCAGAAAGTACCCAGACTTTACACAAGAGACAAAGGACCTCACTCACTCACTCACTCACTCACTCACTCACTCACTCACTCACTCACTCACTCACTCACTCACTCACTCACTCACTCACTCACTATCCTCCCCCCCCATCTTTCCCACATACTTTTCACGCTGACAGAGGCTGAAGAATGTACACTATATAGTACATGTCCCCATTATCCCCCGCATACCTGCCCGCATATGTTTTTTCCCCCACTGACAACGCATTTCTTGACAACTTTTGTGTTAGGTGTTGTAAATGTCACTCACAGGGGTGAGGGGGGGGGATAATGAGGGCCAGTCACTGTGAGTAGTCTTGACTAGCTGGTCCACAGCCACCTGGCTGGGTCCCCCCCGCCACCTGGCTGGGTCCCCCCCGCCACCTGGCTGGGTCCCCCCCGCCACCTGGCTGGGTCCCCCCCGCCACCTGGCTGGGTCCCCCCCGCCACCTGGCTGGGTCCCCCCCGCCACCTGGCTGGGTCCCCCCCGCCACCTGGCTGGGTCCCCCCCGCCACCTGGCTGGGTCCCCCCCGCCACCTGGCTGGGTCCCCCCCGCCACCTGGCTGGGTCCCCCCCGCCACCTGGCTGGGTCCCCCCCGCCACCTGGCTGGGTCCCCCCGCCACCTGGCTGGGTCCCCCCCGCCACCTGGCTGGGTCCCCCCCGCCACCTGGCTGGGTCCCCCCGCCACCTGGCTGGGTCCCCCCGCCACCTGGCTGGGTCCCCCCGCCACCTGGCTGGGTCCTCCCCGCCACCTGGCTGGGTCCTCCCCGCCACCTGGCTGGGTCCTCCCCGCCACCTGGCTGGGTCCCCCCCGCCACCTGGCTGGGTCCCCCCCGCCACCTGGCTGGGTCCCCCCCGCCACCTGGCTGGGTCCCCCCCGCCACCTGGCTGGGTCCCCCCCGCCACCTGGCTGGGTCCCCCCCGCCACCTGGCTGGGTCCCCCCAGCCACCTGGCTGGGTCCCCCCCGCCACCTGGCTGGGTCCCCCCCGCCACCTGGCTGGGTCCCCCCCGCCACCTGGCTGGGTCCCCCCCGCCACCTGGCTGGGTCCCCCCCCCGCCACCTGGCTGGGTCCCCCCCCGCCACCTGGCTGGGTCCCCCCCGCCACCTGGCTGGGTCCCCCCGCCACCTGGCTGGGTCTCCCCGCCACCTGGCTGGGTCCCCCCCGCCACCTGGCTGGGTCCCCCCCCGCCACCTGGCTGGGTCCCCCCCGCCACCGGGCTGGGTCCCCCCCGCCACCGGGCTGGGTCCCCCCCGCCACCGGGCTGGGTCCCCCCCCCGGCCACCGGGCTGGGTTTAGCACACCAATAAACAACATGAAAATTGATGACCCAGACAGCTTCTTTATGAATGACATTCAAGCTGCAGATAATATAACGGATATTACCACAAACTCGGAAGACTTTGAAAGAGAAATTGACAATATGCCCATGCACTCAGCTCCTGGGCCTGACTCATGGAATTCAATATTCATAAAGAAATGTAAAGTACCAGTAGCGAGAGCACTCAGCGTAATATGGAGAAAGAGCCTGGATACAGGGGAGATACCAGCAGCACTTAAATCTGCAGATATAGCTCCGTTGCACAAGGGGGGGAGTAAAGCCTTGGCAAAAAATTATAGACCAGTTGCACTAACATCTCACATAATAAAAGTTTTTGAAAGGGTGATTAAGAATCAGATCTCCAGTTTTATGGAAAATAATGAGTTACACAACCCAGGACAACATGGATTTAGAGCGGGAAGATCCTGTCTGTCACAGTTACTCAACCACTATGACAAAATCACAGAAGCTTTTGAAGAAAAGCAAAATGCAGATGTTGTATACACAGACTTTGCAAAGGCGTTCGACAAATGTGACCATGGAGTGATAGCCCATAACATGAGGTCAATGGGAATAACAGGTAAAGTAGGACGCTGGATTTTCAACTTTGTCAAACAGAATGCAGAGACTGACAGTCAATCAAATAAGATCAAGTTAAAGTACAGTGAAAAGCTCTGTACCCCAGGGCACAGTCCTTGCACCACTGCTCTGTACCCCGGGGCACAGTCCTTGCACCGCTGCTCTGTACCCCGGGGCACAGTCCTTGCACCGCTGCTCTGTACCCCAGGGCACAGTCCTTGCACCGCTGCTCTGTACCCCAGGGGCACAGTCCTTGCACCGCTGCTCTGTACCCCAGGGCACAGTCCTTGCACCGCTGCTCTGTACCCCAGGGCACAGTCCTTGCACCACTGCTCTGTACCCCAGGGCACAGTCCTTGCACCGCTGCTCTGTACCCCAGGGCACAGTCCTTGCACCACTGCTCTGTACCCCAGGGCACAGTCCTTGCACCGCTGCTCTGTACCCCAGGGCACAGTCCTTGCACCGCTGCTCTGTACCCCAGGGCACAGTCCTTGCACCGCTGCTCTGTACCCCAGGGCACAGTCCTTGCACCACTGCTCTGTACCCCAGGGCACAGTCCTTGCACCACTGCTCTGTACCCCAGGGCACAGTCCTTGCACCACTGCTCTGTACCCCAGGGCACAGTCCTTGCACCACTGCTCTGTACCCCAGGGCACAGTCCTTGCACCACTGCTCTGTACCCCAGGGCACAGTCCTTGCACCACTGCTCTGTACCCCAGGGCACAGTCCTTGCACCACTGCTCTGTACCCCAGGGCACAGTCCTTGCACCACTGCTCTGTACCCCGGGGCACAGTCCTTGCACCGCTGCTCTGTACCCCGGGGCACAGTCCTTGCACCGCTGCTGTGTACCCCGGGGCACAGTCCTTGTACCCTTGCTTAGACAACAATACAGGTCACAGCTTCGTGTCATCCTTTGCTGATATAAAAATCAGCATGAAAATTGTCTCTGTAGAAAACACTGAAAACCTGCAGGCAGAAGTCTTTGATTGGGCAACTGAAATTAAGTGGTGGGCCGGGTTGTGGTGGGCCGGGTTGTGGTGGGCCGTGCTGTGGTGGGCCGTGCTGTGGTGGGCCGTGCTGTGGTGGGCCGTGCTGTGGTGGGCCGTGCTGTGGTGGGCCGTGCTGTGGTGGGCCGTGCTGTGGTGGGCCGTGCTGTGGTGGGCCGGGCTGTGGTGGGCCGTGTTAAGTGTGTTCAAACGTCGACCCGGATGTACATTCCTGTTCACCTCGCTCACGCTGCTCCTGCCTGCTCCTGCCTGCTGCTACCTGCTCCTGCCTGGTCCTGCCTGCTGCTACTGCGTTTCCCACCGCAGTTACTACTGTTCCTGTAATGGCTAGGGGACATTTCTCTATTATCCCATATTCTTCTGTCTCTCTTTCTCCTTTTCTCCCTGTTTCCTCTCCTTTCTCCCTTTCCTTTCACATCTTTCTCCTTTTCTCCTATCCCAACCACTTGGGCTGGACGGTAGAGCGACGGTCTCGCTTCATGGAGGTCGGCGTTCAATCCCCGACCGTCCACAAGTGGTTGGGGCACCATTCCTTCTCCTCCGTCCCATCCCACTTATCCTGACCCCTTCCCAGTGCTATATAGTCGTAATGGCTTGGTGTTTTCCCCTGATAATAACCTCCCTCCCAAACTCTCCGAGCACACAAGGCCTACTCACTACTAGCTAGGCCTACTCACTACTAGCTAGGCGTACTCACTACTAGTTAATTTGTCCTATCATTAATCTTTGGGCATACTATTTTGAACTGATTTGTCTTGGGTATTTGAAGTGATTTTCCGAATGAATTAAAGCCATCTGTAATTCAGGTAAAGTTACAATAACGTGGCTGAGGTTACAAGTCAAACCTCTTGCCTTCCTCTTACTTATCTCTTACCTTCCTCTAAGGTTTCCCTCCTCCTCACCTCTCATACCTGACTCATGCCTCACTCGTCTCATCACAATCGACTTGATAATAGTCCGGGCCAGATTCATGAAGCAGTTACGCAAGCACTTACGAACGTGTACCTCTTTCCCCAATCTTTGACGGCTTTGGTTACATTTATTAAACAGGTTACAAGCTTGAAAACTTGCCAATCAACTGTTGTTATTGTTATAAACAGCCTCCTGGTGCTTCGCAGCTCATTAACTGTTTAATAATTGTAAACAAAGCCGCCAAAGATTGAGAAAAGATGGACAGGTTCGTAAGTGCTTGCGTAACTGCTTCGTGAATCTGGCTCCTGGATAGACCGAAACGTCGTCGTCCCTTCATCTTCTGGTGTGTGGTTCGGTCAACACATCTCTAATTATCAACACGCACTAATAATTAATAACTTGTAATTATCACAAGAAAGTTCAGAGTAATTGGTTTTCTATGAACCTTAATTTCCTGCTCACTCGTCAAGGCCGAATTTGTCAGTAAAGTCTTCAGTGAAAGTGAGGACGGCAGTAAATTACCATCACTCACTGGTCTTGTATAATTATTCTTTTGATACTTATCTACACAGTAAAATAACAACGTACTGGAGTGAACGATATGGAAGAAAATGCAGAATAGACCAGTGAAGAGCAGAGGTGCCATAGGCACAATCAGAGAACACTGTATAAACATCAGAGGTCCGCGGTTGTTCAACGTCCTCCCAGCGAGCATAAGAAATATTGCCGGAACAACCGTGGACATCTTCAAGAGGACACTAGATAGTTTCCTCCAAGGAGTGCCGGACCAACCGGGCTGTGGTGGGTATGTGGGCCTGCGGGCCGCTCCAAGCAACAGCCTGGTGGACCAACCGGGCTGTGGTGGGTATGTGGGCCTGCGGGCTGCTCCAAGCAACAGCCTGGTGGACCAACCGGGCTGTGGTGGGTATGTGGGCCTGCGGGCTGCTCCAAGCAACAGCCTGGTGGACCAACCGGGCTGTGGTGGGTATGTGGGCCTGTGGGCCGCTCCAAGCAACAGCCTGGTGGACCAACCGGGCTGTGGTGGGTATGTGGGCCTGCGGGCTGCTCCAAGCAACAGCCTGGTGGACCAATCGGGCTGTGGTGGGTATGTGGGCCTGCGGGCTGCTCCAAGCAACAGCCTGGTGGACCAAACTCTCCCAAGTCAAGCCTGGCCACGCCGAAGGACCTCTTGTATGGAGAACTGGCACCGGAAGACCTCAGCTGCGTATCAAAGACGCCTACTAACGCGACCTCAAGCAGCTGAACATCAACACTTGGGAGGCAGCAGCTGCGGACAGATCTGCCTGGAGATGTACAGTGCAGAAGGAACTCCAGCAATACGAGGATGACCTGAGGTGGCAGGTGGAGGATAAGACACTTCAGAGGAGGTCTCCACCACAGACAGACACAACTGCTTCGGCGTTTATCTGCGCTCGCTGCGGTCAGGTCTGCCGTTCTCGGGTCTTCACAGCCACAGCAGACGCTGCACCCAAGCAGACACCCAGATTATCTTGAGATGATTTCGGGGCTTAGTGTCCCCGCGGCCCGGTCCTCGACCAGGCCTCCACCCCCAGGAAGAAGCCCGTGACAGCTGACTAACTCCCAGGTACCTATTTTACTGCTAGGTAACAGGGGCATAGGGTGAAAGAAACTCTGCCCATTGTTTTGGCCTGCGCCCGATCGAACCCGGGACCAGAGGATCACGCGTCCAGTGTTCTGACCGCTCAGCCACCGGCTCCCCAGGGCACAAGTGTATAACCCCACGGGGTTGACGGGTGGCTAGTACTTGTGGTGTTGATGCAGGATGTTGTTGTGGTTGGCATTTGGTGGTGGTTGTGGTGCAGCAGGCGCCCTTGGTCCAACCCGTCCTAATAGACCGTCGCATTTTGACGTATACTCTGACCTACGGCCATAAATCGTCGTACTAGAACATGGAAGCGGCTGGCGAAAGTGACGTACTGTCCCGTTTTCTGTTTTGGGTCCTCTGGCAGGTTAGGATAAGGGGGCACTTTAGTACGACAGTCTCTTGACGTTGGGGGGAACCGCTCGCGATAACGGGCCGCGTGATCAACCAGACCTTGACTATTACGTCAGAGTGCGTGGAGCCGCGTTCAATAGTCTGCTTGACCAGACGAGCACACATTGCTCCCCGCTCCCCTTCTCCCCCCCCACGACTGTTCCCCCCCCCACGACTGTTCCCCCCCCCCCACGACTGTTCCCCCCCCCCCCCACGACTGTCCCCCCCCCCCCCCCCCCCCCGTTCATCGCCTGTCACCTGGTGGGATGGGGCCTGTCTCCTG
>NC_059607.1:24096488-24116488 GCF_020424385.1 Procambarus clarkii | reverse complement strand
TGTATATATATGTTTTAATGGTATATTGGTAGGGGGGCCTTAAGCTCCTGGCTGGTGCACTTAAGTGTTACTCTGGTGGTGAATGAGTGTTTACGACTCGTATGTCCGCCTCAGTAAGGTCAGGTTACTGGAGAACTGCGCTGCCAAAGATCACTTGAAGTCTTATATTCCTCGTAAGTCTGTGATGTGATAGATAATGTTCCAGTATTCACCTAGTTGAGCTCTGGCTCTTTGGGCCCGCCTCTCAACTGTTAATCAATCGACTGTTTTTTGCTCTCACTCAATCACTCACAAACCAGGAAGCAGCCCGTAGCAACTGTCTCTAGGACTACGAATCCAGAGCGCTGTCTACTCAGCCGTCAGAGCCCCCCCCCCCTCAGTGGGGGGGGAGGGACGCTGTTGTGTTCGTAACTCCGCACTGTGATAGATAATGTTTCAGTGGTGTGTCGGACATTTCTCCACAGTGCTGACATTTCCTCTCATCTTCTGGAACCTGTAAGATTCGAGCCTGTTACCCATCCCGTGGGCGGCCAAGCCTGAGGCGATGGTTATACTTTAATCAGCCCCTCCTCCAAAAATGGGGAGGTAAATGTATCAGCCCCATAAGTGCAATTATGTACTATGTATGACAGTAAGGAAATGTACTTATTACACTTAGTATTAAACCGTAATGTCAATTCAGCGGATGAGTTGACTTTTATGTTGTGTATTGTGTTGTTTAATGTGTTAGTTAGAAGGTTGTTGGTTAGGGAGGAGGTTGTAGTTGTTCTCTGTAGCTTTTCAAAGTTAGTTAAGACATGTACCTGGTTACCTGGTTGATGGGGTTCTGGGAGTTCTTCTACTCCCCAAGCCCGGCCCGAGGCCAGGCTCGACTTGTGAGAGTTTGGTCCACCAGCAATGATGTATTGCTGCCTTTAGTGCTGTTGGTCAGTATTGCTGCCTTTAGTGCTGTTGGTCAGTATTGCTGCCTTTAGTGCTGTTGGTCAGTATTGCTGCCTTTAGTGCTGTTGGTCAGTAACATGTTTGATCGACCTGGCTGGCAGGCTCAAAGATGTATTCCTCATGTATATACAGCAATAAGTAAGTTGACCAGACCACACACTAGAAGGTGAAGGCGTTCACAGTCGACTTGAGAATGGTCCAGGACGGACCGAAACGTCGTCGTCCCTTCACCTTCTAGTGTGTGGTCTGGTCAACTTACTTTAGCCACGTTGTGACTCATCGCCTGCACAGGAATAAGTAGTCTTAATATGGGAAACTTTCCTTATTAACACCACTCATAGCCCAGTCGATTCGACGGCGCACGCATTGGGGGTCCCCGGTTCGAGACTCCTATAACCCAGGTTAATGTATCCCCCCATGTTTGGGGGGGGGGAGGTCAGCCGTGTATATCTTGAAAGTGTGTGTGTGTGTGGGGGGGGGGGGGATGGGAATCTTCCTTGTGGTACTCCACTTTTCAGTTCTATCACCGAGGTGGCTGCCGATACTGAGCCTCCTTGGTACCTGGAGGTGCTTCCGGGGCTCAGCGTCCCCACGGCCCGCTCCCCGACCAGGCCTCCTGGTTGCCGGACTGGTCAACCAGGCTGTTGGACGCGGCTGCTCTCACCCCTGACGTGCGAATCACAGCCTGGTTGATCAGGTATAACTCGTAGTCACGCTGTGTGTGAAGGTGGACAGTTTGGCAGTAATCCCCGTGGAAGCCCTAGGGGAAAGTTGTAGGGGGGGGGGGGTAGGGGGTAGAGGAGGGGGGGGGGTGTAGGGGGCACCCCCCACCTGCACCTCCCCCCCCCACCCCACCTGCACCTCCCCCCCCCCCCCTGCACCCCACCCCCTCCCCCCTGCACCTGCACCTCCACCCCCCCCACCTGCACCTCCCCCCCCCACCCCACCTGCACCTCCACCCCCCCCACCTGCACCTCCACCCCTCCCCCCCTCCCTAATAACACACACTCATCGGTAAACTCATTCACAGCCAGAGAGTGATGATAAAAGATGAATGAGCGGAAGTGAGTGATGAGTCAGGCCGCCACGGGAGAGGACCCGCCCCGGGACCCGCCCCGGGACCCGCCCCGGGACCCGCCCCGGGACCCGCCCCGGGACCCGCCCCGGGACCCGCCCCGGGACCCGCCCCGGGACCCGCCCCGGGACCCGTCCGGAAGCGGGTCGCCGCCGCCGCCGCCGCCGCTCACCGGAAGGATCCACACCACTGTTGTGGCTGGGATCAGAGCCTGGGGGGCCAGGAGGGGGTGTTAGGGGTCTGATGGAGGGGGGGGGCGCTAGGGGTGTCATTTAGGTCTTTGAGGGGTCACATTGGGGGGGGGGTCGTTAGGTTGTCAGGGGTAGCGGTAGTTTATGCTAGTTATCCTGTTATGCTGTTCTACAGCTATACTGTTATGCTGTTCTACAGTTATACTGTTATGCTGTTCTACTGTTATGGTATTATATTGTTATGCTGTTCTACTGTGACGCTGTTCTACTGTTCTACTGTGACGCTGTTCTACTGTTCTACTGTGACGCTGTTCTACTGTTCTACTGTGACGCTGTTCTACTGTGACGCTGTTCTACTGTTCTACTGTGACGCTGTTCTACTGTGACGCTGTTCTACTGTTATGCTGTTCTACTGTGACGCTGTTCTACTGTTCTACTGTGACGCTGTTCTACTGTGACGCTGTTCTACTGTGACACTGTTCTACTGTGACGCTGTTCTACTGTGACGCTGTTCTACTGTGACGCTGTTCTACTGTTGATACCTGGTTGATACCTGGTTGATGGGGTTCTGGGAGTTGTTCTACTGCCCAAGCCCGGCCCGAGGCCAGGCTCGACTTGTGAGAGTTTGGTCCACCAGGCTGTTGCTTGGAGCGGCCCGCAGGCCCACATACCCACCACAGCCCGGTTGGTCCACCAGGCTGTTGCTTGGAGCGGCCCGCAGGGCCACGTACCCACCACAGCCCGGCTGATCCGGAACTTCTCTTAGAAAACCGTCCAGTTTTCTCTTGAAGATGTCCACGGTTGTTCCGGCAATATTTCTTATGCTCGCTGGGAGGACGTTGAACAACCGCGGACCTCTGATGTTTATACAGTGTTCTCTGATTGTGCCTAATTGTAGTAGATTGTGTTCTACTGTGACGCTGTTCTACTGTTCTACTGTGACGCTGTTCTACTGTTCTACTGTGACGCTGTTCTACTGTTCTACTGTGACGCTGTTCTACTGTGACGCTGTTCTACTGTGACACTGTTCTACTGTGACGCTGTTCTACTGTGACGCTGTTCTACTGTGACGCTGTTCTACTGTGACGCTGTTCTACTGTTCTACTGTGACGCTGTTCTACTGTTCTACTGTAACGCTGTTCTACTGTGACGCTGTTCTACTGTGACGCTGTTCTACTGTGACGCTGTTCTACTGTGACGCTGTTCTACTGTGACGCTGTTCTACTGTGACGCTGTTCTACTGTGACGCTGTTCTACTGTTATGCTGTTCTACTGTGACGCTGTTCTACTGTTCTACTGTGACACTGTTCTACTGTGACGCTGTTCTACTGTGACGCTGTTCTACTGTGACGCTGTTCTACTGTGACGCTGTTCTACTGTGACGCTGTTCTACTGTTCTACTGTGACGCTGTTCTACTGTGACGCTGTTCTACTGTGACGCTGTTCTACTGTGACGCTGTTCTACTGTTCTACAGTGACGCTGTTCTACTGTTCTACTGTTAGTGTGTCCGTGTAATCTCTGGTGCGGGGTGCCGTGAATGGTCCAAATATTGCTGTCGACCGTATTTGCAGGTCATTTAAATCTTTCAATATGTCTGCATGTCTTGACTCTAGACCTTACATGTTTGTAACTGTAATGATATGTCCGTGTTGACCTCTGGTTGGTGTTTTGAGAGTTCTCCTCCCTCTCCATCATGAGCGGGTGTGTGGTGCCGGTTTGGCAATGATTCGTCCAATTATGGTATTAGTTCAGGTGTTGGGGAGGGGGGGGGGAGGGATTGGAGGGATGTGGAGGAGTCCAATCTTGTGAATTCCTCCCAATCTCCGCCCACCAGTTTCCTGTGGTGTGATTGGACACAAGGTTGGGTAAGGTTAGGTAGGATTAGGTTAGGTAGGATTAGGTTAGGTTGGATTAGGTTAGGTTGGATTAGGTTAGGTTGGATTAGGTTAGGTTGGATTAGGTTAGGTTGGATTAGGTTAGGTTGGATTAGGTTAGGTTGGATTAGGTTAGGTTGGATTAGGTTAGGTTGGATTAGGTTAGGTTGGATTAGGTTAGGTTGGATTAGGTTAGGTTGGATTAGGTTAGGTTGGATTAGGTTAGGTTGGATTAGGTTAGGTTGGATTAGGTTAGGTAGGATTAGGTTAGGTAGGATTAGGTTAGGTAGGATTAGGTTAGGTTGGATTAGGTTAGGTTGGATTAGGTTAGCTTGGATTAGGTTAGGTAGGATTAGGTTAGGTTGGATTAGGTTAGGTTGGATTAGGTTAGGTTGGATTAGGTTGGTTGGATTAGGTTAGGTTGGATTAGGTTAGGTTGGATTAGGTTAGGTAGGATTAGGTTAGGTAGGATTAGGTTAGGTAGGATTAGGTTAGGTTGGATTAGGTTAGGTTGGATTAGGTTAGGTAGGATTAGGTTCGGTTGGATTAGGTTAGGTTGGATTAGGTTAGGTAGGATTAGGTTCGGTTGGATTAGGTTAGGTTGGGTTTTAAAATCAGTTTGCGACCAATCTTGTGTACGTTGTTACTTGTCAAGTAACAATGGGACCCGTCGGAGCGGACAGCATTGTCCTGGGTATGCGAGCTGCTGGCAGGAACACCCTGATCGATCACGTTATCACCAGGTAACTTGCCACACGTCGGGCCTGGGGGGGGGGGGGGGGGGGGGGGGAGGAAGTCTGGCACAGTGCTTGCCTGTTAGTGCTAACGACGCGGCGTACATGCCTGGGTTTTACCTGTAGAGGGTTCTGAGAGTTCTGATCCTCACGCCCAGCCTGAGGCCAGCCAGGCTCGAGTTTCCTGTAGCGTCTTGCAAGCCCTACCCTCCCCCCTTACCCTTCCCTCCCCCCTTACCCTTCCCTCCCCCCTTACCCTTCCCTCCCCCCTTACCCTTCCCTCCCCCCCTACCCTTCCCTCCCCCCTTACCCTTCCCTCCCCCCTTACCCTTCCCTCCCCCCTACCCTGCCCTCCCCCCTACCCTTCCCTCCCCCCCCTATCCCTGCCCTCCCCCCTACCCTACCCTCCCCCCCCCCCTACCCTCCCCTCCCCCCTAACCCTACCCTCCCCCCTACCCTACCCTCCCCTCCCCCCTACCCTACCCTCCCCCCCCCTACCCTACCCTCCCCCCTTACCCTTCCCTCCCCCCTACCCTTCCCTCCCCCCTTACCCTTCCCTCCCCCCTTACCCTTCCCTCCCCCCTTACCCTTCCCTCCCCCCTTACCCTTCCCTCCCCCCTCCCCTCCCCCTACCCTTCCCTCCCCCCTACCCTACCCTACCCTCCCTACCCTACCCTCCCCCATACCCTACCCTCCCTCATACCCTACCCTCCCCCACCCTTCCCTCCCCCCTACCCCCCTCCCCCCTACCCTGCCCTCCCCCCTACCCTACCCTCCCCTCCCCCTAACCTACCCTTCCCTCCCCCCCTACCCTACCCTCCCCCATACCCTACCCTTCCCTCCCCCTACCCTACCCTTCCCCCTCCCCCCTACCCTTCCCCCTCCCCCCTACCCTTCCCCTCCCCCCTACCCACAGCCACCCTGGAGATGCCTCACATTCCGGTGCCAAAGCTTAAACCCTTTATCATCCCGCTCGCCCTTAATACCCCCCCCCTTTATCTCCCCCCTCCCCTTTATCTCCCCCCTCCCCTCCCCAAACGGTTCTAATCGTAGCATCTGGCTCACTTCCTTGTGGGGTTGAGGGGGGGGGGAGATGGAGGGGTTGAGAGGGGGTGCCCCTCTAGGTAAAGATGAGGGGGGGGCTTGGTGGTGGTGAGAGGCAGGGGGGGTGGTGAGAGAGGGGGGGTGGGGGGGTGTCTGCGTAGCTGCCTCTTCCTGGAGAAGGGAGAGAATTGAATTGCGTAGTTGTCTACTGTCCTCCACCTGTCAACTGTCAACTGTAGAGGCCAGTTAGTGGTGGTGGCCGGTCAGTCTTGAGTGTGTAAATACCTGATCAACCAGACTGTGACTCACGTCCTGCTGCGAGCAGCTGCGTCTAACAGCCTGGTTGACCAGGCTGTTAGTATATATAACAGCCTGGTCAACCAGGTGTGTGTATATATATATATATTAATTATATATATAATATATTATATATATATATATATATATATATATATATATATATATATATATATATATATATATATATATATATATATATATATGAGACAAGTTCTATGCAGTGATTGCATTGTTATGGTTAATTGTTCATTAATAACATTGTAAGTTCATTATAAGCATGCTGTATAGTGACTATATTAATAGTTTATATAGGAGCAACTAATCAATTATTTTTTTGTTTAGCCCAAATTGCCATTTAGAGAGGGGCATAATTACAAAGTTTGGTGGAGCCCAATGTGTTCCGTGGCCGCCAAATGTGTCCATCAATGAAATTGCTTTTTGTGATCAATGTTCCTGTTTTGTGATGATAATTGTGGTCATTGTTGGGGCATATGACAATCAAGTGATTGTTGTCATTGGTGTATGTTGTGGGGGGTATATTTGGTGTATGGTGGAGTATGTTTCACATACTGTGTAGTATACTTCATGGAGTATGTGGTGTAGTATACCTATTATATCACTCCCAGTAACTGACCACCGTGCGTGCGCGCGCGCGAGCATTAATGGTGGTAAAAGTTGTAGGCTCGGTAAAGAGGTTAATGAGAGTGGTATTGACATGGGTGGTGGTGCGCACGCACGCACGCACGCACGCACTATTACTGCCTTGTAGTGGTTAGCGACCTCTCCCTCTCTCCTCGCTGCCCACAAGACCCGGGTTCGAACCCTGGGCAGGGTGAGAAGGCTGTGTGTCGCTCCTTCAACAATTCAGCCTTCAGCACGGCCAGTAACAACGTACTGGAGCGAACGATATGGCAGGAAATGCAGAATAGAACCAGTGAGGAGTAGAGGTGCCATAGACACAATCAGAGAACACTGTCTGAACATCAGAGGTCCAGTGAGGAGTAGAGGTGCCATAGGCACAATCAGAGAACACTGTCTGAACATCAGAGGTCCAGTGAGGAGTAGAGGTGCCATAGGCACAATCAGAGAACACTGTCTGAACATCAGAGGTCCAGTGAGGAGTAGAGGTGCCATAGGCACAATCAGAGAACACTGTCTGAACATCAGAGGTCCAGTGAAGAGTAGAGGTGCCATAGGCACAATCAGAGAACACTGTCTGAACATCAGAGGTCCAGTGAGGAGTAGAGGTGCCATAGGCACAATCAGAGAACACTGTCTGAACATCAGAGGCCCAGTGAGGAGTAGAGGTGCCATAGGCACAATCAGAGAACACTGTCTGAACATCAGAAGCCCAGTGAGGAGTAGAGGTGCCATAGGCACAATCAGAGAACACTGAACATCAGAGGTCCACAGCTGTTCAACACCCTCCCAGCAAGCATTAGAAATATTGCCGGAACAAAGGTGGATGTATTCAAGAGGCACTTAGATAAGTTCTTGCAAGAAGTGCCGGACCAACCAGGCTGTGGTGGGTATGTGGGCCTGCGGGCCGCTCCAAGCAACAGCCTGGTGGACCAACCGGGCTGTGGTGGGTATGTGGGCCTGCGGGCCGCTCCAAGCAACAGCCTGGTGGACCAACCGGGCTGTGGTGGATATGTGGGCTTACGGGCCGCTCCAAGCAACAGCCTGGTGGACCAACCGGGCTGTGGTGGGTATGTGGGCCTGCGGGCCGCTCCAAGCAACAGCCTGGTGGACCATCCGGGCTGTGGTGGGTATGTGGGCCTGCGGACCGCTCCACGCAACAGCCTGGTGGACCAACCGGGCTGTGGTGGATATGTGGGCCTGCGGGCCGCTCCAAGCAACAGCCTGGTGGACCAACCGGGCTGTGGTGGGTATGTGGGCCTGCGGGCCGCTCCAAGCAACAGCCTGGTGGACCAACCGGGCTGTGGTGGGTATGTGGGCCTGCGGGCCGCTCCAAGCAACAGCCTGGTGGACCAACCGGGCTGTGGTGGGTATGTGGGCCTGCGGGCCGCTCCAAGCAACAGCCTGGTGGACCAACCGGGCTGTGGTGGGTATGTGGGCTTACGGGCCGCTCCAAGCAACAGCCTGGTGGACCAACCGGGCTGTGGTGGGTATGTGGGCCTGTGGGCCGCTCCAAGCAACAGCCTGGTGGACCAACCGGGCTGTGGTGGGTATGTGGGCCTGCGGGCCGCTCCAAGCAACAGCCAGGTGGACCAAACTCTCACAAGTCGAACCTGGCCCCAGACCTGGCTCGGGGTGTAGAAGAACTCTTGAAACAACTCAAGGTAAACCCACCTCTACCCACCATTACCAAGCAACCAAGCCCACCTCCTCCCCCCCCCCCCTGCCAGTAATCAGTATTCAACAAGCGCGGATAATCAAGGCAGGAGCCTGTTAGCCTGGCCACTTGGGCCACTTGGGCCAGGCCCGTGTTGTGGCCCAATACCCAATGTTTCCCTAATAGGGTTTGTTTACTTCTGTCTGGCCAGCTGGCAGGGAAGGATCGGCTGGGCACCAGGACGGCTTCCTGAAGGCTCTATAAGGAACGTGAGAGCCGAGGACACTGCAGAAGGCTCTGTTGCTCTATACGTTAGAGCTCTTGTTTATGTCCTCCCTCAATCTCTGTCCCACGACTAACCTACGCTTGAAACAATCCATCAATCCCACTTTTAATGTGTTACCATTTAATGTGTTTCAGAAATCAACAAACCTGTTTCAAAACCAGTATTTATCCAGGTCTTTCTTAAATCTGCACATGTACACATCACTCTTAACACTTCGCCTTCCTAAAGAACGTAAATTAAGCTGTTAACTCTGAACGGTATAGCGACGGTCTCGCTTCATGCAGGTCGGCGTTCAATCCCCCACCGTCCACAAGTGGTTGGGCACCATTCCTTACCCTCCGTCCCATCCCAAATCCTTATCCTGACCCCTTCCCAGTGCTATTCAGTCGTAATGGCCTGGCGCTTTCCCCTGATAGTTCCCCCCCCCCCTTCTATTCATATGTAAGGATTCTAATGTGTGAGATTAACTATCCTTCCCATAACGCGTTGAAGTACATAATTACATTATGTGAATGAGCTCAACAGGTCCAACATGTAGGTAAAGAACATTGTTTTATTCTTAAACAAACAAACAGATCTGGGGCGAGATTCACGAAGCGGTTACGCAAGCACTTACGAACGTGTACGTCTTTCCTCAATCTTTGACGGCTTTGGTTACATTTATTAAACAGTTTACAAGCATGAAAACTTGCCAATCAACTGTTGTTATTGTTATAAACAGCCTCCTGGTGCTTCGGAGCTCATTAACTGTTTAATAATTGTAAACAAAGCCGCCAAAGATTGAGAAAAGATGTACAGGTTCGTAAGTGCTTGCGTAACTGCTTCGTGAATCTGGCCTTGAGACACTTTATCAAAAGCGTCCATGAATTAAGTCAAAAGTCTTTCTATTAAGAACTGTTTCTAATATGTTGGAATAACATGAATGGAAATTTCTGGAACGTGAGCGGCCTTTCGTGTTGTCTACCCATTACTGGTTCCAGGGCTCAACGGCCTTGCGGCCCAGTCTCTGACCAGGCCTCCTGGTTAGAGGTCTGGTCAACCAGGCTGTTGTTCTCTCTTGAAGACTGTGAGGGGTCGGAGAGTTATGTGTAGTGGACCGAACTCTGGGGATGTTCTCATTCGGTCAGTATGGGTTGTGTGTTCTCATTCGGTCAGTATGGGTTCTGTGTTCTCATTCGGTCAGTATGGGTTCTGTGTTCTCATTCGGTCAGTATGGGTTCTGTGTTCTCATTCGGTCAGTATGGGTTCTGTGTTCTCATTCGGTCAGTATGGGTTCTGTGTTCTCATTCGGTCAGTATGGGTTCTGTGTTCTCATTCGGTCAGTATGGGTTCTGTGTTCTCATTCGGTCAGTATGGGTTCTGTGTTCTCATTCGGTCAGTATGGGTTCTGTGTTCTCATTCGGTCAGTATGGGTTCTATGTTGTGTTATCTGGGGAATTGTGTCATTCTTGTCTTTAATATCATTATCTGGCTTTCGTGATGATTACATCAGGGTCTTAAGTTCGCTCTAAGTGTGGGTGTCTTATTGCCCAAGTGTAGCTGGCTCATCTCAAGATCATGCTCAGCATAGTAATTAGCATCATGTTGGCAAGCAATAGTGTTTGGGCTCTTCGCTATTTTGTCTCCCTTTTTTCCCCAAGTGGGGCGTCTTATCTTGGGCCACCAGCTGTGGGAGTGGGGCGTCTTATCTTGGGCCACCAGCTGTGGGAGTGGGGCGTCTCATCTTGGGCCACCAGCTGTGGGAGTGGGGCGTCTTATCTTGGGCCACCAGCTGTGGGAGTGGGGCGTCTTATCTTGGGCCACCAGCTGTGGGAGTGGGGCGTCTCATCTTGGGCCACCAGCTGTGGGAGTGGGGCGTCTTATCTTGGGCCACCAGCTGTGGGAGTGGGGCGTCTCATCTTGGGCCACCAGCTGTGGGAGTGGGGCGTCTCATCTTGGGCCACCAGCTGTGGGAGTGGGGCGTCTCATCTTGGGCCACCAGCTGTGGGAGTGGGGCGTCTCATCTTGGGCCACCAGCTGTGGGAGTGGGGCGTCTTATCTTGGGCCACCAGCTGTGGGAGTGGGGCGTCTCATCTTGGGCCACCAGCTGTGGGAGTGGGGCGTCTCATCTTGGGCCACCAGCTGTGGGAGTGGGGCGTCTCATCTTGGGCCACCAGCTGTGGGAGTGGGACGTCTCATCTTGGGCCACCAGCTGTGGGAGTGGGGCGTCTCATCTTGGGCCACCAGCTGTGGGAGTGGGGCGTCTCATCTTGGAGTAATGTTTCTAACATTGGGTCCTCTAACATTAGGATGGTGTTCCACACCCTGATGGCTTGGTGCTGCAGTCTGATGTTTAGTGGCTGTGTGTTCAGGAGTTCCTGGAGCTCCTGGATTGTCTGATCATATGGTGGACGGTGTTTGGCTGCTCTCCTTAGCGCCTTAGTTTACACTGCTTGCAGTTTCTGCATGTAAGTTTTCTTTATGGTGTGTAGTGGTACTGGGGGATACTCTAGATGCCGCCGTACTAGAGCCTTGTATAGGTGAAGCTGTGTGTGTGTTCTGAGGCTTCGGACTCCTCGGTATTTCCAAGGCTGCTGTTGCTTCGTTTAATATGTCCTTTACCCGTATTGTTATACTTGTAGTATTGATCTTGAGTGTGTGTATACTGCAGACTTCCGCACGTTGTATCGGACGGTTGGCGAGGGGAATGGGGTCTCGGCTTGCTGTGTGTATACTGCAGACTTCCGCACCTTGTATCGGACGGTTGGCGAGGGTAATGGGGTCTGGGCTTGCTGTGTGTATACTGCAGACTTCCGCACGTTGTATCGGACGGTTGGCGAGGGTGATGGGGTCTCGGCTTGCTGTGTGTATACTGCAGACTTCCGCACCTTGTATCGGACGGTTGGCGAGGGTAATGGGGCTTGCTGTGTGTATTATCTGCAACTTTTGTTTGTGCTTATTTTCCAGTCTTTTCGAAGTTGTTTACGAATTAAATTGCTGCCTTGTTCTTGTTGGGTAGAAGCGAGGGTCCGGCGCCGGTAGTGGTGGTTGTGAAGGTGGGGTTGGCCTGGCCGAGGGTGGGGTTGGCCTGGCCGAGGGTGGGGTTGGCCTGGCCGAGGGTGGGGTTGGCCTGGCCGAGGGTGGGGTTGGCCTGGCCGAGGGTGGGGTTGGCCTGGCCGAGGGTGGGGTTGGCCTGGCCGAGGGTGGGGTTGGCCTGGCCGAGGGTGGGGTTGGCCTGGCCGAGGGTGGGGTTGGCCTGGCCGAGGGTGGGGTTGGCCTGGCCGAGGGTGGGGTTGGCCTGGCCGAGGGTGGGGTTGGCCTGGCCGAGGGTGGGGTTGGCCTGGCCGAGGGTGGGGTTGGCCTGGCCGAGGGTGGGGTTTGGTGGGGTGCTGGAGGGAGTAGGTGGGGGGGGGAGGATGGTGGTTCGTTGTACTCGTTGCAAACCGGTTGAGGAGAGAGGGGGAGGGGGGGGTAGGGCAAAAACCTAGTGGTCTCTAGGACAATACTTGGAAATTACAGCATAGGCTCCAGAGCTATGCTATTAGCACACAGCACAGGTTAATTGATCAGAAACTCATTGTGGATTGTTGCAGTAGCTTGTTTAAACACTGTATTATGGACAATTGTTGGTGTGTATAGTGACGCCTTAGCCAGTATAGTGACTCCAACCACCAGGCCAGTGACATCATCACTGTGATGTATTCTCCATGTTGGGGCAGGTCACCTGTATGTTACCTGGAGAGGGTTCCGACTCCAACCACCAGGCCAGTGACATCATCACTGTCATGTATTCTCCATGTTGGGGCAGGTCACCTGTATGTTACCTGGAGAGGGTTCCGAGAGTTGTTCTACTCCCCGAGCCAGGCCTGAGGCCAGGCTGGACCCTGGCCAGGTTAAATAGCGAGGGTGAGAGGCACCTTCCTTGTGGCACTCCACTGTTCAGTCCCTTTGTCAAGTAGCTGCCCATACTGAGCCTTGTAGTTGTCTATAGAGCTGCAGTGTGTGGCTCTAGGCTCTGTGGAAGCCCTACCTCAGATGTCTTGTATTTCAGGCCTGTGAGCTGTATGTGCTGGTAGATCAGGGCTACAGCTGTATGTGCTGGTAGATCAGGGCTACAGCTGTATGTGGTGGTAGATCAGTGCTACAGCTGTATGTGCTGATAGACCAGTGCTACAGCTGTATGTGCTGGTAGATCATGGCTACAGCTGTATGTGCTGGTAGATCATGGCTACAGCTGTATGTGCTGGTAGATCAGGGCTACAGCTGTATGTGCTGATAGATCAGGGCTACAGCTGTATGTGCTGATAGATCAGGGCTACAGCTGTATGTGCTGATAGATCAGGGCTACAGCTGTATGTGCTGATAGATCAGGGCTACAGCTGTATGTGCTGATAGACCAGTGCTACAGCTGTATGTGCTGGTAGATCATGGCTACAGCTGTATGTGCTGATAGATCAGGGCTACAGCTGTATGTGGTGGTAGATCAGTACTACAGCTGTATGTGCTGATAGACCAGTGCTACAGCTGTATGTGCTGGTAGATCATGGCTACAGCTGAATGCGCTGGTAGATCAGGACTACAGCTGTATGTGCTGATAGATCAGGGCTACAGCTGTATGTGCTGGTAGATCAGGGCTACAGCTGTATGTGCTGGTAGATCAGGGCTACAGCTGTATGTGCTGATAGACCAGTGCTACAGCTGTATGTGCTGGTAGATCATGGCTACAGCTGAATGCGCTGGTAGATCAGGACTACAGCTGTATGTGCTGATAGATCAGGGCTACAGCTGTATGTGCTGGTAGATCAGGGCTACAGCTGTATGTGCTGGTAGATCAGGGCTACAGCTGTATGTGCTGGTAGATCAGGGCTACAGCTGTATGTGCTGGTAGATCAGGGCTACAGCTGTATGTGCTGGTAGATCAGGGCTACAGCTGTATGTGCTGGTAGATCAGGGCTACAGCTGTATGTGCTGGTAGATCAGGGCTACAGCTGTATGTGCTGATAGATCATGGCTACAGCTGTATGTGCTGGTAGACCAGTGCTACAGCTGTATGTGCTGGTAGACCAGTGCTACAGCTGTATGTGCTGGTAGACCAGTGCTACAGCTGTATGTGCTGGTAGACCAGTGCTACAGCTGTATGTGCTGGTAGATCAGGGCTACAGCTGTATGTGCTGGTAGATCAGGGCTACAGCTGTATGTGCTGATAGATCAGGGCTACAGCTGTATGTGCTGGTAGATCAGGGCTACAGCTGTATGTGCTGGTAGATCAGGGCTACAGCTGTATGTGCTGGTAGATCAGGGCTACAGCTGTATGTGCTGGTAGACCAGTGCTACAGCTGTATGTGCTGGTAGATCAGGGCTACAGCTGTATGTGCTGGTAGATCAGGGCTACAGCTGTATGTGCTGGTAGACCAGTGCTACAGCTGTATGTGCTGGTAGATCAGGGCTACAGCTGTATGTGCTGGTAGATCAGGGCTACAGCTGTATGTGCTGGTAGATCAGGGCTACAGCTGTATGTGCTGGTAGATCAGGGCTACAGCTGTATGTGCTGGTAGATCAGGGCTACAGCTGTATGTGCTGGTAGATCAGGGCTACAGCTGTATGTGCTGGTAGATCAGGGCTACAGCTGTATGTGCTGGTAGATCAGGGCTACAGCTGTATGTGCTGGTAGACCATGGCTACAGCTGTATGTGCTGGTAGATCAGGGCTGTATGTGCTGGTAGATCAGGGCTACAGCTGTATGTGCTGGTAGATCAAGATCATCATGACCCCCAGAATGTTCCCCAAGAAGGTCATCACCCCCCCGTCACCCCCCCCCCCAATCACTTCCCCACCCAATAGGAGTAAGCTGGGGGGGGGGTTAAATGTGGGGGCTGTTAGGGAAGACTGGGAACAAGGCTGTTCAGACTTTATTACAACATTACCAAGTCTGGCCAGTTCCCTGGCCCGGGTCGCGTCCTATTGGCCCGGGCTGGTCCGCGGCCACTTGTGCTCACTAATCACCCTTTTTTGAATTGCCAATAACAGTCATTACGCGAGATGTTGCCGGTGTTGGTGTTGCCGGTGTTGGTGTTGCCAGCGGTGTTGGTGTTGCCAGTGTTGCCGGTGTTCCTGCTCAGTCCGCCGTAATGGCAGACGCTGAGACGTAGAGGTTGTTAGGGAGTAGTTTGAGGTAGTTCCTCTCTCTCTCTCTCTCTGATGGTTGACGCAAAAAGCCGCGTTCTGCGTATTGAACTTTAGTGAGTAAATGTTCGATTGTAAGTGATTATGTGGGTGATTGTTGGGCAGAATATGGCGCCCAGTTGATGTGTTTCCGGGAGGGGGAGAGGAGGAGAGGGGGAGGGAGAGGGGGAGGGAGAGAGAGGGGGAGGGGGGAGAGGGGGAGGGAGGGAGAGGGGGAGGGAGGGAGAGAGGAGGAGGGAGGGGGGGAGGGAGAGAGGGAGAGAGAGAGAGAGGGGGAGGGAGGGAGGGAGATGGAAAGGGAACAAGGCATTATACACCTATGAGTCTTCTGATATTTTCAATTTTGTCCTAAAATGCAATTTTTAATATTCCTTTTTTCCTTCCTTGCAGGTGAGTGTGACTGACAAGTCTCCGGTACACTAAGGTGGGTTTACCTGGCCGCTGGCACCACCCGCCGGCCTCCACACACACACTGCAGCATGCCTGGACCTTACCTAATGAGGATTTCTGGAGTTGTTCTACTTCCCGAGCCCGGCCTGTGGCCAGGCTCGTGTTAACTTGGTCCACCAGGCTGTTGCTATTGTCAAAGAAAAAATTAGAAAATCGTTTTTCCCGATGTCAAAATTCAATAGTACCAATTTCTACTTTCTAATTGCGTTGTAGGTAGGTATATGTCTCATGGTCCTCGTGGGAAGCTGAGCTAGATCTATCCGACCATTAAGAGCTCTAGCCAATCAGAAGCTAGAACGCTAGCCAATCAGAAGCTAGAGTGCAGAGGTTTGTAAGACACGAACCAGAGCCGCCTGCGGCAGTTGACTCTGCCGCCAGAGGGCCGAGATGTGCTAGCTACAGGCTTTGAAAACCTTGCTGGGAGGGTGGGTGGTGCCTCTACATCTGGGTGGGTGGTGCCTCTACATCTGGGTGGGTGGTGCCTCTACATCTGGGTGGGTGGTGCCTCTACATCTGGGTGGGGGGTGGGGGGATGGAGGCGACTTAGAATGTGTGTTTGGAGGGGTGTGGGAGGCGCCTGTGTACCGGGGTTGGAGGGAGAGTATTCAGCTGGGGTCAGCCGGGTGTGTGGGGTCAGCCGGGTGTGTGGTGTTGGAGGGTGACCTTTCCAAGTGTATACGAGGACAAGCACTTGGGTAATGAGGCTGGCTGGCCAGTGTTGGGGTCCCCAGCCTTCCCCTCCCCCCCATCGACCCCCCCCCCCCCAGTCCTCCGACCCCTCTATATCTTCCCCCTGCTCCCTAGTCTCCTTCAGAAGTCTCCATTCTCCTCTTTGTCTCTATGTTCTTCCTGTTGTATTTAATTCCCTTTGTTGATTCTTGTTAAATGTGTCGCTTTTTTACTTTCTATTATTCTCTTGATGAGAGGATGGTGGGGGGGGGGTGTAGGAGTGGGGGGGTGGGGAGGGGGGTGTAGGAGTGGGGGGAGGGGGGGTGTAGGAGTGGGGGGAGGGGGGTGTAGGAGTGGGGGGAGGGGGGTGTAGGAGTGTGGGGGTGGGGGGTGTAGGAGTGTGGGGGAGGGGGGTGTAGGAGTGGGGGGAGGGGGTGTAGGAGTGGGGGGAGGGGGGTGTAGGAGTGGGGGGAGGGGGGGGGGGTGTTGGAGTGTGGGGGGGGGGAGGTTTGGAGTCAAGACTACTGCAGGAAATCATAAAATAACTGTGATGGTTCACTGAGGGAGTGAACAGGTGAACAGTGCCACACCTTCCTCCTCACGCCACACCTGCTGCCACACCTGACAGTGACTCAGTAGTAGTTAGTCACCAGGTCCTACTTGGTGCATCGTACCACTCTCCTCCCTGCCAGCGAGTGCCCAGTCAATCCCTGCTGCATCTCGATGACCCCTTTAACAACACCCATGTCAAATATAACTCAAATGAAGTTGTGTGTGTGTATATATATATGTATGTGCATACACACACACACACACACACACACACACACACACACACACACACCGGGGGTGTGACCGGCCGAGCAGACAGCACGCTGGACACGTGATCCTGTGGTCCCCGGTTCGATCCCGGGTGCCGGCGAGAACCAATGGACAGAGTTTCTTTCACCCTATGCCCCTGTTACCTAGCAGTAAATAGGTACCAGGGAGTTAGTCAGCTGTCACGGGCTGCTTCCTGGGGTGTGTGTGTGTGTGGGGGGGGGGGGGGGGGGGGGAAGTAGTAGTAAGAAACAGTTGACTGACAGTTGAGAGGCGGGACCAGAGAGCCAGAGCTCAACCCCCGCTGGCGCCAAAAGGCATCATTCCACTAAAGGTTTAAAACTGGTAGAACTAGTAAATAGAACCAAAAAAGTCTTACAGGAAGTTGTTGATGAGCGACCAGGAGGCCTGGTCGACGACCGGGCCGCGGGGACACTAAGCCCCGGAAGCACCTCAAGGTAGGTAGGTAGGCCAGGAGGTAAGCGGATCACACATACACGCCAGCCCCACATGTGGGGCTACATACCTGTGGGAAGCCAGCCACATGCAGCCCCTGTAAGGCTGTGTGTTACACACCGGGGGGGTACAGCCAGTACCACACCGCCGCCATCTTTGTTGACAATATTCGTCACAATGTTGAGTGAAAACCTTACTTCCTTTACCAGCACACCAGCACCACGGCTCTCTACCCCTCGCTGCTGGTGCTGCTGCTGCTGCTGCTGCTGGTGTTGTTGCTGCTGCTGCTGCTGCTGCTGCTGGTGGTGTTGCTGGTGCTGCTGCTGGTGCTGCTGGTGTTGTTGCTGCTGCTGCTGCTGCTGCTGCTGGTGGTGTTGCTGGTGCTGCTGCTGGTGGTGCTGCTGCTGCTGCTGGTGGTGGTGGTGGTGGTGCTGCTGCTGCTGCTGGTGGTGGTGGTGGTGGTGGTGGTGGTGGTGGTGCTGCTGCTGCTGCTGCTGCTGCTGCTGCTGCTGCTGGTGGTGGTGGTGGTGGTGGTGCTGGTGCTGCTGCTGCTGGTGCTGCTGGTGGTGGTGGTGGTGGTGCTGCTGCTGCTGCTGCTGCTGCTGCTGCTACTGCTGCTGCTGGTGCTGCTGGTGCTGCTGGTGCTGCTCCTGGTGCTGCTGCTGCAGCTGGTGGTGTTGCTGGTGCTGCTGCTGGTGCTGCTGATGCTGGTGCTGCTGCTGGTGCTGCTGATGCTGGTGCTGCTGGTGCTGGTGCTGCTGTTGCTGCTGCTGCTGCTGGTGCTGCTGCTGCTGCTCCTGCTGCTGCTCCTGCTGCTCCTGCTGCTCCTGCTCCTCCTGCTCCTCCTCCTCCTGCTCCTGCTCCTGCTCCTCGCCTCACCACTCACAGCGCCGTACAGGCACTGAGAGTGGTGCCACGCGGCCGAAAACGCGTTAAGCAGACTTCTATTTTTCAAACTAGTTTTCTGCATACCTGGATTAGTGTTTCGTTGTTGTATGCATTTGCGTGCGTGTGTGGGTGTACTCACCTATTTGTACTCACCTATGTAACACCACTATATAATGGAACACTACTATAATGGATACTAAACTAATAATGTAAGCACTACTTATCCTGAGTAACACTTCCCCATCGGTTGCACTTGGTAACACTGTTATGAGCTGACATATCATGGTTACACCGGAACCAAAGGTACACTGCCAACAAGGAAATGCTAACACAGGATTAAATACGCTGCCACCATCTGCCTTTGACCATTGAGACTATATCAAGCAACGAGGCAAGAAACATTGCTTGACTTGGAGAGTACTTTCTATGACTGTCATTAATTATGAAAACGGTTGTCAGCCACTATATCCAAAAGGCTAAGAGAATTCAACAATTGACACAGATGGGAAATTTAACATGAGTTTATTGAGACCAAAATTATGTCAATCACCACTTATAAATCCTACTCTAACACTGGCAAAAAGTTAAGAAATTTGGACATGGAACAAAACCTTAGAGACCACACACATTACCTTAAGACCTCTGTCTCTCCCTGGCTGAGATGTTCTTCACAGCCCTCTCTGGACCCCGGTGTCCGGCACTCTGTCCTTACTAAGTCCCTACAGGACCTCTATATACAACCCCCACAGGGGGGAGGAGGGAGATCTGCTGTTGCTACCTGCCCCAAGAATGTAAAAGATCGGCCACACGTGCACAAACACTTAAAAAATATTTCAATAAGCTTGTTTGACATTCACCATACACTCTTCAAGAGAGGAGTTATTAATTACGTGTGTGACTGACCTCTGACCTGGCCATAAGGGGGAGATCCAGGGATGTTTACACATAAGAATCTGGGGTCTAATTCCCTTGCAATGTTTGACCAGAGTGTCATGAAATATTACATACTTGAAACTATGCTGACTAAGACTAAGCCAGGAATTTTTAATCAACATACAAGATAATCCGGAGGTCATCTGGGCTGACCTCTTGGAGAAGGCTTCCCTGGGTGTGAACTCTAAAGGGGAGGGGGGTCATGGGTGTTACACCTAGTTGTGTCTGCAGGATCGAGCATTGACTCTTGGATCCCGCCTTTCGAGCATCGATTGTTTACACCAATGACTCCTGTCCTATTTCCCTATCATACCTGGTTTTACAATTGTGAATAGTATTTGCTTCCACAACCTGTTCCTGAAGTGCATTCCATTTTCCCACTACTCTCACGCTAAAAGAAAACTTCCTAACATCCCTGTGACTCATCTGAGTTTCAAGCTTCCACCTATGTCCCCTCGTTCTGTTACTATTCCGTGTGAACATTTCGTCTATGTCCACTCTGTCAATCCCTCTAAGTATCTTATACGTTCCTATCATGTCCCCCCCCCTCTCCCTTCTTCTTTCTAGTGTCGTAAGGCACAGTTCCCTCAGGCGCTCCTCGTACCCCATCCCTCGTAGCTCTGGGACGAGTCTCGTTGCAAAATTCTGAACCTTTTCCAGTTTCATTATATGCTTCTTCAGATGGGGACGCCAAGATGAGGCGGCATACTCTAAGACTGGCCTCACGTAGGCAGTGTAAAGCGCCCTAAATGCCTCCTTACTTAGGTTTCTGAATGATCTAACTTTTCCAGTGTAGAGTACGCTGCTGTCGTTATCCTATTTATATGTGCCTCAGGAGATAGATTAGGTGTTACGTCCACCCCCAGGTCTCTTTCGCGCG
>NC_059607.1:24036488-24091488 GCF_020424385.1 Procambarus clarkii | reverse complement strand
TGCTAACAATTTGTGCTACCAGCCTAAATAGTGGCCCTGTTGACACACAGAGGTGGAACTCAAGATGCATAAGGAACAAGTGTATTTTATAATAACTATACAGCCGATGGCTGGAAAGGCGGGGCCCAGGAGCTGACGTTTAATTGGTTATGTAGCTACACTCATGTGAATTGTGCACACATGGGCGCGAACACATGCGCGCGTACGCACATGAGCGCGTACACACATGACTGTGTAATGTGGACTGCATTAGGCAGTGATGTGGTGAAGGCACTACCAGAGGTCTGGTAGCTGAATGGACAGCGCGCGGTACTCCTAATCCTTTGGCCCGGGTTCGATTCCCGGACTAGGCAGAGATAAATAGGCAAAGTTTCTTTCACTCTGATGCACTGTTCGCCTAGCAGTAAATAGATACTAGGGAGTTAGACAGCTGCTACGGGCTGCTTCCTGTGTGTGGGGGGGGGGGGGAGGCGAATTGACTGATTGACAGTTAAGAGGCGGGCCCAAGGAGCCAGAGCACAACCCCCGGCAAGCACAACTAGATGACTACACACACGGCCAATAATGCCAGCAATAACGAGCAGGGGGGCGGGGGCGGGGGGCGGCGCCCCAACACACACACCACAACAATAAAGGCGCAGATGGGGGTCATGATGCCTATTGGTTACTCTAACACAACACAAACACTATTTTCACCTAAATTTATTTTGTCCTTTCTGGTCACTCTTTTAGGCCTATGTTAGAGGCTGTCAGTGTGTGGGTTTTCTACTTGTATCTGCACAGCTATTAGCTCTTGGACCCCGCCTTTCTAACCTATTATTTTCCTCTTATGTCTTCTACATATATCTACTACCTAGGTACCTATTTATTGCTAGGTAACAGGGGCATCAGTGTGAAAGAAACTTTGCCCATTTTGTTTCTCGCCGGCGCCGGGAATCGAACCCCGGTTCACAGGATTACGTGTTCAGCATGTTGTCCACTCGGTCACCAGAACCCTGTGCATGCGCGCTCTCGTGCGCCTCTCAACTGTCAATCAACATGTGTACAGATTCCTGAGCCTACTGGGCTCTATCATATCTACATTTGAAACTGTGTATGGAGTCAGCCTCCACCACATCACTGCCTAAGGCATTCCATCCGTTAACTACTCTGACACTGAAACAATTATTTTTAATATCTCTGTGGGTGTATTTTGGGTACTGAGTTTCCACCCGTGTCCCCTTGTCCTTGTCCCGCCCGGGTTAAATATTGCATGTCTACCCTATCAATTCCCTTGATAATTTTATATATGGTGATCATGTCTTCCCTAACTCAGCCCAGCAGCACTAGGCTGAGCTGCAAGAGTAGAACAACTCTCAAAATCTTCATCAGGTACATACCCTTAAAAAGCTGTTTTTTATAGCAAAAAAGATAGTTTTTATAGCAATGCACAAAAGCTTCTGTTAAGTCCGCACCGGCTCTAAGTCGTGAGCGCTCTTGTGCACCTGACATAAAAGTTGAAACATATAAGCAGATCGATGTATTCTGTAACACGGAGTCTGCTGCTGTGACGAATACAGCTGCAGGATATGGCCGCGAGTCTGGTCCACATGCAGGAGTGTGGCTCCCTTTGACGGAATTTTAACCCGTTCGGTTGGGATTTGTGAGGCTTTACATCCCATAGTTTCCAAACAGCTTACGCACTAGACACTTCAGGGGAATTAGGACATGTAGAATGGTCAGGAAATACCAAAATGTGAAAAAATATAGCATTGTAGAACTAGTGAAGCTGGTCAGGAATGAACCAGACCAAGTCTTTTAGGGAACATATTAACGTAGATTGATGCGTTGATCTGTGATATTAGGTAGAACCAGTCTTGTCGGGCCTTACCTGGTCGATGTGGTCGGCCAGGCTGCCTGAGCATAGCGGCCTGAGGTCAAGGCGTGATCTGTTTAACTGTTGGTGCCGGCTGGTGTTACAAGAGCCCACTTTGACTCTGTTCTTTGGAACCACTCCAAGTTAAACTAGGCACCGGGTGGGTTGGAGAGAGCCGGGGCCCAAGAGCAGGAGCCCCACGGTCTCCAGGAGCGTTCATAGCCGCGTTGGAGGATAGATGATGATGTTTAGTCTTAACTGACGATAAATAAACTCTCGTGTGTCCACTCGTTTTAATATGCAAATTACGCCCATCATATTTTGTATATTTCTCCAAATTTTGTTTGTCGCTCAGATGTACTTGTTGCTGTGGGGTATACATGGATGGTATACATGTTGCGGTGATTGTTGTTGTGTGTGGTATACATGGGGCAGTGTTTGTTGCTGTGGGGTATACATGGATGGTATACATGGGGCAGTGTTTGTTGCTGTGGGGTATACATGGATGGTATACATGGGGCAGTGTTTGTTGCTGTGGGGTATACATGGATGGTATACATGGGGCAGTGTTTGTTGCTGTGGGGTATACATGGATAGTATACATGGGGCGGTGATTGTTGCTGTGTAGGGTATACATGCGGTGGTGTTTATTGCTGTGTGGTATACATGGAGCAGTGTTTGTTGCTGTGGGGTATACATGGATGGTATACATGGGGCAGTGTTTGTTGCTGTGGGGTATACATGCGGCGGTGTTTATTGCTGTGTGGTATACATGGAGCAGTGTTTGTTGCTATGTAGGGTATACATGGGGCGGTGTTTGTTGCTGTGTGGTATACATGGGGCGGTGTTTGTTGCTGTGTGGTATACATGAGGCGGTGTTTGTTGCTGTGGGGTATACATGGGGCGGTGTTTGTTGCTGTGTGGTATACATGGGGCGGTGTTTGTTGCTGTGTGGGGTATACATGGGACAGTGTTTGCTGCTCTCTCTCTCTTTTCGCTTTTTCTCTTCTCTGTCTCTCTTCTCTCCTTTCTGTTATCTCTCCACGGGGGACAGAGGAAGATAAACATGCAGGTTATCATTATAAATATATGAACACGTCTGTGGTACAACACATCAAGGAATAGAAACATTCCCTTCCCCCCCCCCCACCCCGGGGCCACAGGAAATATCTCCAGCACCCCAAAAGCTCTGTTTCAATGTAAGAGTTTGGAGATGGTGGCTGTGAGGACGCCAGAGGTGGAGACCTGAGCCGTGAGGGGGCTCAAACTTCCCTACTGAGGGGGCTTGGCGTATTGAACTCAGGGGAAGGGGTCCTCTAACTCTGTCTTATATTCCCTATATTGTGTATATCTGTATGTATCTAGCTAGCGTCCAGAGGCGTATGTAAGTATGCAGCCAATTAGATAGTTTCCATTCACCGATCACCTTAAATCTAGTTAGTGAGATTACCTTTAACCATTGTTTGAGGTGTCAGATGTGTCCTAAGATAGCATGATAGCTCTTGTCCGTAATTGGTGTTTGTAAGTTATCTCAATTTGCTAATGAGATGGTCCTTAGCGGCGCTGGTTACCGCGCGGAAGTGGCTCTAAGATGTGCCAATAAGGAGGGGGAGAGAGAGTGGTATTGATCGACGGTGGCCGCCTTAACCACCCAATTTGAAGAGCTCCTTCAACCACGGCTAATAAGGTTTTGATGAAGGAACTACTTGATGAAAACATCATATCTTTATGATGAAAAGACTACAGGCAGATGGATATAAATAGTCTTTGATTGGCCAACTGAATATAACATGTTTAACGGTGACTAGTTCAGGTACTTAAGTACGGGGGAACGAGGAACTTAAACGAAACACAGGGTGCAGGACACTGGGTACAGGACACAGGGGTACAGGGTGCAGGACACAGGGTACAGGACACAGGGTACCGTCTCAAAGCTCTCAAAATGTTCTCTCTGGAAAGGAGACGAGAAAGGTGTCAAATAATATATACATGGAAGATACTGGAGGGCCAGGTCCCATCTGTGCACAGTAGAATAACAACATACTGGAGCGAAAGGTACGGAAGGAAATGCAGAATAGAACCATTGAGGAGTAGAGGTGCCATAGACACAATCAGAGAACACTGTCTGAACATCAGAGGTCCAGTGAGGAGTAGAGGTGCCATAGGCACAATCAGAGAACACTGTCTGAACATCAGAGGTCCAGTGAGGAGTAGAGGTGCCATAGGCACAATCAGAGAACACTGTCTGAACATCAGAGGTCCAGTGAGGAGTAGAGGTGCCATAGGCACAATCAGAGAACACTCTCTGAACATCAGAGGTCCACAGCTGTTCAACACCCTCCCAGCAAGCATTAGAAATATTACTGGAACAAAGGTGGATGTATTCAAGAGGCACTTAGATAAGTTCTTGCAAGAAGTGCCGGACCAACCAGGCTGTGGTGGGTATGTGGGCCTGCGGGTCGCTCCCAGCAACAGCCTGGTGGACCAACCGGGCTGTGGTGGGTATGTGGGCCTGCGGGTCGCTCCCAGCAACAGCCTGGTGGACCAACCAGGCTGTGGTGGGTATGTGGGCCTGCGGGTCGCTCCCAGCAACAGCCTGGTGGACCAACCAGGCTGTGGTGGGTATGTGGGCCTGCGGGTCGCTCCCAGCAACAGCCTGGTGGACCAACCGGGCTGTGGTGGGTATGTGGGCCTGCGGGTCGCTCCCAGCAACAGCCTGGTGGACCAACCAGGCTGTGGTGGGTATGTGGGCCTGCGGGCCGCTCCCAGCAACAGCCTGGTGGACCAACCGGGCTGTGGTGGATATGTGGGCCTGCGGGCCGCTCCCAGCAACAGCCTGGTGGACCAAGTTATCACACGTCGAGCCTGGCCTCAGGCCGGGCTCTGGGAGTAGAACAACTCCCAGAACCCTCGCCAGGTATGCCCCAGGGAAGCTTAAGACACACGAAACTCAACACTAGTGTTCACTAGATTTACTAGATGCTGTAAAGTTAAACTAGTCACGATATAAGTTACCATAAAACTTAGGAATATTGGTACAATAGACGGCAATAAAGTGCATCTAAGTTGATGTGGTTAAGTTACACTCAATATAACGTTATCCAACTTTAAAGTCCCCAAGGACTGTCAATATCTAAGTCTCTATATACTCAACAACATTGGAGCATCCAGTACTGGGCACACCCAAGTCAAGACCTTAACAAAGTTAAAAGTCTCAGGAACGCTCTCAAACACTAAGTCCCACGGGACTGGCCAAGTCAGCACTCACTGAAAAAGTTAGTCCCAATTGCCTTGTCAGAACAACTTAGTCATAGACAACTACAACGTCACTCTAAGTCGCCAAATGGTACAAGTTAACTGAAAGGCAGTTTACTGATAACATATTAACCCACACTCAGTCAATAATTCAAGCTATCTGAGCTTCCCAGAGGTCAATACAACATTTCTCTGTGGGCGAGTACACACACGGGGGTCTGATAGCTGAGCGGACAGCGCGCAGGACTCGTAATTCTGTGGCCCGGGTTCGATTCCCGGACCAGGCAGAAACAAATGGGCAAAGTTTCTTTCATCCTGATCCCCTTTGTTACCTAGCAGTAAATAGGTACCTGGGAGTTAGACAGCTGTTACGGAGTTGCGTCCTGTGTGTGTGTGTGTGTGTGTGAGGGGGGGGGGGGGGGTGAGTTACAGTTGATTGACAACTGTACAGTTGAGAGGCGTGCCGAAAGAGCAGAGCTCAACCCCCTCAAGAACAACTAGGTGTACTCATGCGCACTTCTCTGTGGGCGTGAACACATGCGCACTTCTGTGGGCGTGTACACGTGCGCACTTCTCTGTGGGCGTGTACACATGCGCACTTCTCTGTGGGCACTTCTGTGGGCGTGTACACGTGCGCACTTCTGTGGGCGTGTACACGTGCGCACTTCTCTGTGGGCGTGTACACATGCGCACTTCTCTGTGGGCGTGTACACGTGTGCACTTCTCTGTGGGCGTGTACACGTGCGCACTTCTCTGTGGGCGTGTACACGTGCGCACTTCTCTGTGGGCGTGAACACGTGCGCACTTCTCTGTGGGCGTGAACACGTGCGCACTTCTCTGTGGGCGTGTACACGTGCGCACTTCTCTGTGGGCGTGAACACGTGCGCACTTCTGTGGGCGTGTACACGTGCGCACTTCTGTGGGCGTGAACACGTGCGCACTTCTCTGTGGGCGTGTACACGTGCGCACTTCTCTGTGGGCGTGTACACGTGCCCACTTCTCTGTGGGCGTGTACACGTGCGCACTTCTCTGTGGGCGTGTACACGTGCGCACTTCTCTGTGGGCGTGTACACGTGCGCACTTCTCTGTGGGCGTGTACACGTGCGCACTTCTCTGTGGGCGTGTACACGTGCGCACTTCTCTGTGGGCGTGTACACGTGCGCACTTCTCTGTGGGCGTGTACACGTGCGCACTTCTCTGTGGGCGTGTACACGTGCGCACTTCTCTGTGGGCGTGTACACGTGCGCACTTCTCTGTGGGCGTGTACACGTGCGCACTTCTCTGTGGGCGTGTACACGTGCGCACTTCTCTGTGGGCGTGTACACGTGCGCACTTCTCTGTGGGCGTGTACACGTGCGCACTTCTCTGTGGGCGTGTACACGTGCGCACTTCTCTGTGGGCGTGTACACGTGCGCACTTCTCTGTGGGCGTGTACACGTGCGCACTTCTCTGTGGGCGTGTACACGTGCGCACTTCTCTGTGGGCGTGTACACGTGCGCACTTCTCTGTGGGCGTGTACACGTGCGCACTTCTCTGTGGGCGTGTACACGTGCGCACTTCTCTGTGGGCGTGTACACGTGCGCAATACTTTCGTGTGTGAACCCAAATTCGAATTGTGTGTTTGTGGGTCCGTGAATCTTAATATACCTATTGTTTTATGTTGCGAGGCGTGTTTATTGTGGGGGGGGGGAAGGTGGGGTTGTGGGGGGGGGGAGGTGACTGCGAGCGGGATTGCGCGCTTGGAATACTTGGAATCTTCCTTTGAAGACACCACCACAACACTCCAGCAGCAGAAGAGGCCCCAGCACCACCACTAGCGTCACCACCACCACTAGGACCCCACCACCACCACCACCACTAGAGTGACCCCAGCACCTCCACCACCACCACCACTAGCACCCCACCACCACCACCACGAGTGAAGGTTCATACACGGAGGATGACAAAGAAATTAGTGAAATCCTAAAAAAAACAGTATGGGGACATGTTTAGCACTCCGGTAAACAACATGAAAGTGGAAGATCCGGACAACTTCTTTGTGTGATATCCAAACCCCTGTAAAGATAACTGATATCAACGCGAGCGTGGCAGATCTTGAAAGAGAAATTGACAATATACCCATGCACTCAGCCCCGGATGCAGACTTATGGAATTCAATATTTATAAAGAACTGCAAAGTGCCGGTAGCACAGGCACTCAGTATAGTGTGGAGGAAGAGCTTGGACACGGGGGAGATACCAGATGCACTTAAAGCAGCAGACATTGCCCCTCTACACAAGGGAGGGAGCAAAGCATTGGCAAAGAATTATAGACCAGTTGCACTAACGTCCCACATAATAAAGGTATTTGAGAGAGTGATCAGAAGTCAGGTCACTAGATTCATGGAGACCAATGACCTTCACAACTCAGGCCAACATGGATTTAGAGTGGGAAGATCGTGCCTCTCACAGCTACTTGACCACTACGACAAAGTCACAAAGTCACATGATATACACGGACTTCGCAAAGGCATTCGATAAATGTGACCATGGAGTGATAGCACACAAAATGAGGTCAATGGGAATAACCGGTAAAGTAGGACGCTGGATACTCAGTTTTCTGTCTAACAGGACTTAGCGAGTAACAGTCAACCATATAAAATCTAGTCCAAGTGCAGTTAAAAGCTCTGTACCTCAGGGTACAGTCCTTGCACCACTGCTGTTCCTTATTCTCATATCAGATATAGACAAAAATACAAGTCACAGCTTCGAATCATCCTTTACAGATGACACAAAAATCAGTATGAAAATTACCTCGGCTGAAGACATTGAAAAACTTCAAGCTGATATTAATAAAGTTTTCGACTGGGCAGCAGAAAATAACATGATTTTTAACAGTGATAAATTCCAGGTACTCAGGTACGGTAAAAATGAGGACCTTAAACATAATACAGGGTACAAAACACAATCAAATGTACCCATAGTAGGAAAGCAACATGTAAAGGATTTGGGAATAATGATGTCTGACGACCTAACGTTTAGGGAGCATAACCAAGCAAATATTGCGTCAGCCAGAAAAATGATAGGATGGATTACGAGAACTTTCAAATCCAGGGATCCCATCACAATGGTTGTACTCTTCAAGTCACTTGTGTTGTCCCGTCTTGAGTACTGCTCAGTACTCACTTCCCCCTTCAGAGCAGGAGAGATTGCTGAAATAGAGGGAATACAGAGAACATATACGGCACGCATAGACGCGATAAAGCACCTAAATTATTGGGATCGTCTCAAAGCTCTCCAAATGTACTCACTAGAAAGGAGACGAGAGAGATACCAAATAATATACACATGGAAAATACTGGAGGGCCAGGTCCCAAATGTACACAGTAAAATAATAACGTACTGGAGTGAACGATATGGAAGAAAATGTAGAATAGAACCAGTGAAGAGCTGAGGTGCCATAGGCACAATCAGAGAACACTATAAACATCAGAGATCCGTGGTTGTTCAACGTCCTCCCAGCGAGCATAAGAAATATTGCCGGAACAACCGTGGACATCTTCAAGAGGGAACTAGATTGTTTCCTCCAAGGAGTGCCGGACCAACCGGGCTGTGGTGGGTATGTGGGCCTGCGGGCCGCTCCAAGCAACAGCCTGGTGGACCAACCGGGCTGTGGTGGGTATGTGGGCCTGCGGGCCGCTCCAAGCAACAGCCTGGTGGACCAACCGGGCTGTGGTGGGTATGTGGGCCTGCGGGCCGCTCCAAGCAACAGCCTGGTGGACCAACCGGGCTGTGGTGGGTATGTGGGCCTGCGGGCCGGTCCAAGCAACAGCCTGGTGGACCAACCGGGCTGTGGTGGGTATGTGGGCCTGCGGGCCGCTCCAAGCAACAGCCTGGTGGACCAACCGGGCTGTGGTGGGTATGTGGGCCTGCGGGCCGGTCCAAGCAACAGCCTGGTGGACCAACCGGGCTGTGGTGGGTATGTGGGCCTGCGGGCCGGTCCAAGCAACAGCCTGGTGGACCAACCGGGCTGTGGTGGGTATGTGGGCCTGCGGGCCGCTCCAAGCAACAGCCTGGTGGACCAACCGGGCTGTGGTGGGTATGTGGCCCTGCGGGCCGCTCCAAGCAACAGCCTGGTGGACCAAACTCTCACAAGTCGCGCCTGGCCTCGGGCCGGGCTTGGGGAGTAGAAGAACTCCCAGAACCCCATCAACCAGGTACTGTATCACCACCACCACTAGCCCACATGCACATCTAGTATATATACCCAGTATATCTAGCTATAACAACTTATATATACCCTTCAAAACCTAGTGAAGGTGTTTATAACACAAGAATTAGATTATATTGAACATTACATTGGTTACCGACTCCTCTCTCACCCGGGAACTTGCTTACACTCAACACTGCAGGAAAAGGGACGCAGGACGCACACAAGGGCGCCGGAATTGCGACCTTTAAGACACTGGGCCGTTGGGGTCAAAATCGAGTGGCAAGAAGATAAGCGGCGCTTCCTTTTTGTCGGGAGGGGAACGCTGGAGTTGTCCTGACACTTGTTGATGGCTTGTACTTCGGTATTCATGGTCGCTGGATGTAATTATCCTCATCCATATGGGATTACATTTTCTGGGATTAGTGTGAGATGACGTCGCGTCACTGAGGTGTTCGGACGCTGCCACTAGACGGGTGGATGTCTCGCCCGCGGAAAGGGTCGGGTGGAGGGGCGTGTGGACGAGTCGCGTGAGGATTCGGACGAGTCGAGCGTGTGGAACAAGTCCGCACGAGTCGACAACATGATGAGGTTACCATGGCAACCGTCACTACGGGCAACCGGTCGCCAGCCCGTCGCCTGCTGCAGGCTCTGGTGGAGCTGGCGGGGGAGGCCCCCAGAGGCTCTAGAGGACCCCAGAGGACCCCAGAGGACCCCAGAGGCCCTAGAGGCTCCAGAGGACCCCAGAGGCCGGGGGAGAGGCCCTAGAGGCTCCAGAGGCCGGGGGAGAGGCCCTAGAGGCTCCAGAGGTCGGGGGAGAGGCCCTAGAGGCTCCAGAGGTCGGGGGAGACGCCCTAGAGGCTCCAGAGGACCCCAGAGGCCGGGGGAGACGCCCCAGAGGCTCCAGAGGACCCCAGAGGCCGGGGGAGGCCCCCAGAGGCTGCAGAGGACCCCAGAGCCCCTCCCCAGAGGCAGGGGGACAGGCTCCAGAGGACCCCAGAGGCCAGGGGAGAGGCACTAGAGGCTCCAGAGGACCCCAGAGGCCGGGGGAGAGGCCCTAGAGGCTCCAGAGGACCCCAGAGGCTCCAGAGACCCCCCAGAGGCCGAGGGAGACGCCCCAGAGGCTGGGGGAGACGCCCCAGAGGCTCCAGAGGACCCCAGAGGCCCCCCCAGAGGCCGAGGGAGATGCCCCAGAGGCCGGGGGAGACGCCCCAGAGGCCGGGGGAGACGCCCCAGAGGCTCCAGAGGACCCCAGCGGCCGAGGGAGACGCCCCAGAGGCCGGGAGAGAGGACTCCAGAGGCCGGGGAGAGGTCCCAGAGGCTCCAGGAGGTCCCCAGAGCCTCAAAAAGGTTTCCAGAGGCCGGGGGAGAGATCCCAGGGGCCCCAGGGGCCCCTGGAGGCCCCCAGACAGGCCCCAGAGGCCGGGGGAGAGAGAGGCCCCGCCACAGACACACAGACACAAGACCCGCCATATTGAACCCTTTGATCGTTGCCTAATAATTACAAGTCTATTCCACGTGGATCCGTAAGATTGATTTTTTAAGGAAATATTAGGCCTATCTTGTAGGCCTCATTTACATGTTGCAAGCCTGAGGAAAATTTCAACCCGAATATTATATTTCTATCAATATTTTGGTTCTCTTGATAGAACAAAAATAAGTTCATATTAACTGTTTAACTTTGCCACAAAATTCTAATTTTTTTTTTTGGGGGGGGGAGGGGTTTAGTCATAGTCTGATTGATCCAGGCTACGGTGTATACTTACACGCTTTGGTTCCGGGAATCCATGTCCTCGTGGCCCTGTCTCTAACTCTTGGATGGGGATCTGATCAACCGGGCTGTTAGATGTCGCTGTTCGCAGGCTGAGGTATGGATCACTGCCCGGGCTGAATGGGTTCTGGGACGAGGCTTATCTGCGATAACTTGATCTAAAGGGCTATTGTAGCTTGGAGCGGCCCCCTTCCCCCCACTACAACCTGCTGGATCCACCACTTCCTGCATTACCACATACACCATAGAAGAGATTCTACACAAACGCCCAATGGTGGCGCCCAATTTGGTGCGTTTCTGGCTTGTTCAATAGTTTGTTCTCCATGTAGTTCTCCACTCTCCCAGTCTGTTCTCCATGTAGTTCTCCACTCTCCCAGTCTGTTCTCCATGTAGTTCTCCACTCTCCCAGTCTGTTCTCCATGTAGTTCTCCACTCTCCCAGTCTGTTCTCCATGTAGTTCTCCACTCTCCCAGTCTGTTCTCCATGTAGTTCTCCACTCTCCCAGTCTGTTCTCCATGTAGTTCTCCACTCTCCCAGTCTGTTCTCCATGTAGTTCTCCAATCTCCCAGTCTGTTCTCCATGTAGCTCTCCACTCTCCCAGTCTGTTCTCCATGTGGTTCTCCAATCTCCCAGTCTGTTCTCCATGTGGTTCTCCAATCTCCCAGTCTGTTCTCCATGTAGTTCTCCACTCTCCCAGTCTGTTCTCCATGTAGTTCTCCAATCTCCCAGTCTGTTCTCCATGTAGCTCTCCACTCTCCCAGTCTGTTCTCCATGTGGTTCTCCAATCTCCCAGTCTGTTCTCCATGTAGTTCTCCAATCTCCCAGTCTGTTCTCCATGTGGTTCTCCAATCTCCCAGTCTGTTCTCCATGTGGTTCTCCAATCTCCCAGTCTGTTCTCCATGTGGTTCTCCAATCTCCCAGTCTGTTCTCCATGTGGTTCTCCACTCTCCCAGTCTATCTTTCCGTGGTTGAAGTCGCCCATAATTATGAGTCTGGGACTACTACTGCAAGCGGCTATATTATATATATAATGGTTGCCATGTTGTTTCTGTCACGCTCCTGTCTGGGTTTTCTGTCATTTAATGTTGGGTTATAAATTACTGCGACTCTTATCTTGGGTCTGCACATTTTCATAGTTCCCGCTGTCTCTGAATCTTTCACAGTCATTGATATCCATCTTTGATACTCCAGTTCTTCCTTATCAGCAGGGCCACTACTCCTCTCCTCTCTTTCCTTACTATATAGTAGTCCTGTGGAAACACTGCATTTGCTGTGATGCCTGACAGTTTTGTTTCTGAGAGTGCTATTACATATGGGGGTTTCTCGTGTTCTTTCGTCCAGTTGACTTGCTTCGTAATCTCATCGATGTCTGAGTACATTACCTTGGTTGAATGTCCTCAACCAGACAGCACGTGGTCAAAGCTCACTCTCCTGTGTCCCGCCCCTCACACTGACTCCCCACTGGTGTAGGGTGTCCCGCCCCTCACACTGACTCCCCACTGGTGTAGGGTGTCCCGCCCCTCACACTGACTCCCCACTGGTGTAGGGTGTCCCGCCCCTCACACTGACTCCCCACTGGTGTAGGGTGTCCCGCCCCTCACACTGACTCCCCACTGGTGTAGGGTGTCCCGCCCCTCACACTGACTCCCCACTGGTGTAGGGGGGTGTACCGGGGTGGCAAAGATGGGGTGTAGTTAAGACTGGGTGTGTAGGAGGTTGGTGGTGGCACTGACGTGTAGACAAACGTCGTCATGTGGTGGGTGAAGGAAGGGGGAGGAGCCGTCACCCTTGGGAAGGGTTGTTTGGGGGTTAGGGGGGGTGTGGGGTGGGGGGTGAGTTTGGCGGCGCCATACTGCAGCTGCCGGCGGCTATTGATGTTGCTTCTCCCCTCGCTGGGGGTTGGCACTGTCTGGGGGGTTGGCACTGTCTGGGGGGTTGGCACTCACTGTCTGGGGGGTTGGCACTGTCTGGGGGGTTGGCACTGTCTGGGGGGTTAGCACTCACTGTCTGGGGGGTTGGCACTGTCTGGGGGGTTGGCACTAGGGGTTGGCACTGTCTGGGGGTTGGCACTGTCTGGGGGTTGGCACTGTCTGGGGTGTTGGCACTGTCTGGGGTGTTGGCACTGTCTGGGGGGTTGGCACTGTCTGGGGGGTTGGCACTGTCTGGGGGTTGGCACTGTCTGGGGGTTGGCACTGTCTGGGGGGTTGGCACTGTCTGGGGGGTTGGCACTGTCTGGGGGGTTGGCACTGTCTGGGTGGTTGGCACTGTCTGGGGGGTTGGCACTGTCTGAGGGGTTGGCACTGTCTGGGGGGTTGGCACTGTCTGGGGGTTGGCACTGTCTGGGGGGTTGGCACTGTCTGGGGGTTAGCACTGTCTGGGGGGTTGGCACTGTCTGGGGGTTGGCACTGGGGGGTTGTCACTGTCTGGGGGGGTTGTCACTGTCTGGGGGGGGTTGTCACTGTCTGGGGGGTTGGCACAGTCTGGGGGGTTGGCACAGTCTGGGGGGTTGGCACAGTCTGGGGGTTGGCACTGTCTGGGGGTTAGCACTGTCTGGGGGGTTGGCACTGTCTGGGGGGTTGGCACTGTCTGGGGGGTTGGCACTGTCTGGGGGGTTGGCACTGTCTGGGGGATTGGCACTGTCTGGGGGGTTGGCACTGTCTGGGGGGTTGGCACTGTTTGGGGGGTTGGCACTGTCTGGGGGTTGGCACTGTCTGGGGGGTTGGCACTGTCTGAGGGGTTGGCACTGTCTGGGGGGGTTGGCACTGTCTGGGAGGTTGGCACTGTCGGGGGGTTGGCACTCACTGTCTGGGGGGGTTGGCACTCACTGTCTGGGGGGTTGGCACAGTCTGGGGGGCTGGCACTGTCTGGGGGGTTGTCACTCACTGTCTGGGGGGGGTTGTCACTCACTGACTGGGGGGGGGTTGTTACTCACTGTCTGGGGGGTTGTCACTCACTGTCTGGGGGGTGTTGTCACTCACTGTCTGGGGGAGGTTGTCACTCACTGTCTGGGGGGATGTCACTCACTGTCTGGGGGGGATGTCACTCACTGTCTCGGGGGGGGGGGGGGTTGTCACTCACTGTCTGGGGGGGGGGGGTGGTTGTCACTCACTGTCTGGGGGGTTGTCACTCACTGTCTGGGGGGGGGTTGTCACTCTGTCTGGGGGGGGTTGTCACTCACTGGGGGGGTTGTCACTGTCTGGGGGGTTGTCTGTCACTGTCTGGGGGTTGTCTGTCACTGTCTGGGGGGTTGTCTGTCACTGTCTGGGGGGTTGTCTGTCACTGTCTGGGGGGTTGTCTGTCACTGTCTGGGGGGTTGTCTGTCACTGTCTGGGGGGTTGTCACTCACTGTCTGGGGGGTTGTCACTCACTGTCTGGGGGGTTGTCACTCACTGTCTGGGGGTTGGCACTCACTGTCTGGTGGGTTGGCACTCACTGTCTGGTGGGTTGGCACTCACTGTCTGGGGGGTTGGCACTCACTGTCTGGGGGGTTGGCACTCACTGTCTGGGGGTTGTCACTCACTGTGGGGGGTTGTCACTCACTGTCTGGGGGGTTGTCACTCACTGTCTGGGGGGTTGGCACTCACTGTCTGGGGGTTATCACTGTCTGGGGGGTTGTCACTCACTGTCTGGGGGGTTGTCACTGTCTGGGGGGGGTTGTCACTGTCTGGGGGGTTGTCACTGTCTGGGGGGGTTGTCACTGTCTGGGGGGTTGTCACTGTCTGGGGGGTTGTCACTCACTGTCTGGGGGTTGTCACTCACTGTCTGGGGGGTTGTCACTCACTGTCTGGGGGGTTGTCACTCACTGTCTGGGGGGTTGTCACTCACTGTCTGGGGGGTTGTCACTCACTGTCTGGGGGTTGGCACTCACTGTCTGGGGGGGGTTGTCACTCACTGTCTGGGGGGTTGTCACTCACTGTCTGGGGGGGTTGTCACTCACTGTCTGGGGGGTTGTCACTCACTGTCTGGGGGGTTGTCACTCACTGTCTGGGGGGTTGTCGCTCACTGTCTGGGGGGGTTGTCATTCACTGTCTGGGGGGTTGTCACTCACTGTCTGGGGGGGGGTTGTCACTCACTGTCTGGGGGGTTGTCACTGTCTGGGGGGGATGTCACTCACTGTCTGGGGGGGGTTGTCACTGTCTGGGGGGTTGTCACTCACTGCCTGGGGGGGTTGTCACTCACTGTCTGGGGGGGGGGTTGTCACTCACTGTCTGGGGGGTTGCCACTCACTGTCTGGGGGGTTGTCACTGTCTGGGGGGTTTGTCACTGTCTGGGGGGGTTGTCACTGTCTGGGGGGTTGTCACTGTCTGGGGGGGTTGTCACTCACTGTCTGGGGGGTTGTCACACTGTCTGGGGGGTTGTCACTCACTGTCTGGGGGGTTGTCACTCACTGTCTGGGGGTTGTCACTCACTGTCTGGGGTGTTGTCACTCACTGTCTGGGGGGTTGGCACTGTCTGGGGGGTTGGCACTCACTGTCTGGGGGGGGTTGTCACTCACTGTCTGGGGGGTTGGCACTCACTGTCTGGGGGGTTGGCACTCACTGTCTGGGGGGTTGGCACTGTCTGGGGGGTTGTCACTCACTGTCTGGGGGGTTGTCACTCACTGTCTGGGGGGTTGTACTCACTGTCTGGGGGGTTGTCACTCACTGTCTGGGGGTTGTCACTCACTGTCTGGGGGGTTGTCACTCACTGTCTGGGGGGGGGTTGTCATTCACTGTCTGGGGGGTTGTCACTCACTGTCTGGGGGGGGGGGGGTTGTCACTCACTGTCTGGGGGGTTGTCACTGTCTGGGGGGGATGTCACTCACTGTCTGGGGGGGGGGTTGTCACTGGGGGGTTGTCACTCACTGCCTGGGGGGGGTTGTCACTCACTGTCTGGGGGGGGTTGTCACTCACTGTCTGGGGGGGGTTGTCACTCACTGTCTGGAGGGGGTTGTCACTCACTGTCTGGGGGGTTGTCACTGTCTGGGGGGTTGTCACTGTCTGGGGGGTTGTCACTGTCTGGGGGGGGGTTGTCACTCACTGTCTGGGGGGGTTGTCACTCACTGTCTGGGGGGTTGTCACTCACTGTCTGGGGGGTTGTCACTCACTGTCTGGGGGGTTGTCACGCACTGTCTGGGGGGTTGTCACTCACTGTCTGGGGGGTTGTCACTCACTGTCTGGGGGGTTGTCACTAACTGTCTGGGGGGTTGTCACTCACTGTCTGGGGGGTTGTCACTCACTGTCTGGGGGGTTGTCACTCACTGTCTGGGGGGTTGTCACTCACTGTCTGGGGGGGGGTTGGCACTCACTGTCTGGGGGGGGTTGGCACTCACTGTCTGGGGGGGGTTGTCACTCACTGTCTGGGGGGGTTGTCATTCACTGTCTGGGGGGTTGGCACTCACTGTCTGGGGGGTTGGCACTCACTGTCTGGGGGGTTGTCACTCACTGTCTGGGGGGTTGTCACTCACTGTCTGGGGGGTTGTCACTCACTGTCTGGGGGGTTGGCACTCACTGTCTGGGGGTTATCACTGTCTGGGGGGTTGTCACTCACTGTCTGGGGGGTTGTCACTGTCTGGGGGGGTTGTCACTGTCTGGGGGGTTGTCACTGTCTGGGGGGGTTGTCACTGTCTGGGGGGTTGTCACTGTCTGGGGGGTTGTCACTCACTGTCTGGGGGGTGGTCACTCACTGTCTGGGGGGTGGTCACTCACTGTCTGGGGGGTGGTCACTCACTGCTGTCTGGGGGTGGTCACTCACTGCTGTCTGGGGGGTGGTCACTCACTGCTGTCTGGGGGGTGGTCACTCACTGTCTGGGGGTTGGCACTCACTGTCTGGGGGGGGGTTGTCACTCACTGTCTGGGGGGTTGTCACTCACTGTCTGGGGGGGTTGTCACTCACTGTCTGGGGGGGTTGTCACTCACTGTCTGGGGGGTTGTCACTCACTGTCTGGGGGGTTGTCGCTCACTGTCTGGGGGGTTGTCGCTCACTGTCTGGGGGGGGTTGTCATTCACTGTCTGGGGGGTTGTCATTCACTGTCTGGGGGGTTGTCACTCACTGTCTGGGGGGGGGTTGTCACTCACTGTCTGGGGGGTTGTCACTGTCTGGGGGGGATGTCACTCACTGTCTGGGGGGGGGGTTGTCACTCACTGCCTGGGGGGGTTGTCACTCACTGTCTGGGGGGGGGTTGTCACTCACTGTCTGGGGGGTTGTCACTCACTGTCTGGGGGTTGTCACTGTCTGGGGGGTTGTCACTGTCTGGGGGGTTGTCACTGTCTGGGGGGTTTGTCACTGTTTGGGGGGGTTGTCACTGTCTGGGGGGTTGTCACTGTCTGGGGGGGTTGTCACTCACTGTCTGGGGGGTTGTCACACTGTCTGGGGGGTTGTCACTCACTGTCTGGGGGGTTGGCACTCTCTGGGGGGTTGGCACTCACTGTCTGGGGGGGGGGTTGTCACTCACTGTCTGGGGGGTTGGCACTGTCTGGGGGGTTGGCACTCACTGTCTGGGGGGTTGGCACTCACTGTCTGGGGGGTTGGCACTCACTGTCTGGGGGGTTGGCACTCACTGTCTGGGGGGTTGGCACTCACTGTCTGGGGGGTTGGCACTGTCTGGGGGGTTGTCACTCACTGTCTGGGGGGTTGTCACTCACTGTCTGGGGGGTTGTACTCACTGTCTGGGGGGTTGTCACTCACTGTCTGGGGGGTTGTCACTCACTGTCTGGGGGGTTGTCACTCACTGTCTGGGGGGGGGTTGTCATTCACTGTCTGGGGGGTTGTCACTCACTGTCTGGGGGGGGGGTTGTCACTCACTGTCTGGGGGGTTGTCACTGTCTGGGGGGGGATGTCACTCACTGTCTGGGGGGGGGTTGTCACTGGGGGGTTGTCACTCACTGCCTGGGGGGGGGTTGTCACTCACTGTCTGGGGGGGGTTGTCACTCACTGTCTGGGGGGGTTGTCACTCACTGTCTGGGGGGTTGTCACTGTCTGGGGGGTTGTCACTGTCTGGGGGGGTTGTCACTGTCTGGGGGGGGTTGTCACTCACTGTCTGGGGGGGTTGTCACTCACTGTCTGGGGGGTTGTCACTCACTGTCTGGGGGGTTGTCACTCACTGTCTGGGGGGTTGTCACTCACTGTCTGGGGGGTTGTCACTCACTGTCTGGGGGGTTGTCACTCACTGTCTGGGGGGTTGTCACTCACTGTCTGGGGGGGGGTTGGCACTCACTGTCTGGGGGGGGTTGTCACTCACTGTCTGGGGGGGGTTGTCACTCACTGTCTGGGGGGGGTTGTCACTCACTGTCTGGGGGGGGTTGTCACTCACTGTCTGGGGGGGTTGTCACTCACTGTCTGGGGGGGTTGTCATTCACTGTCTGGGGGGTTGGCACTCACTGTCTGGGGGGTTGGCACTCACTGTCTGGGGGGTTGGCACTGTCTGGGGGGTTGTCACTCACTGTCTGGGGGGTTGTCACTCACTGTCTGGGGGGTTGTCACTCACTGTCTGGGGGGTTGGCACTGTCTGGGGGTTTTTCACTCACTGTCTGGGGGGGGTTGTCACTCACTGTCTGGGGGGGTTGTCACTCACTGTCTGGGGGTTGGCACTGTCTGGGGGGGGTTGTCATTCACTGTCTGGGGGGTTGTCACTCACTGTCTGGAGGGTTGTCACTCACTGTCTGGGGGGTTGTCACTCACTTTCTGGGGGGTTGTCACTCACTGTCTGGAGGGTTGTTACTCACTGTCTGGGGGGTTGTCACTCACTGTCTGGAGGGTTGTGTAACACCGCTCTATTGTACCAAACCATTTTAAAGTGTACTACTATAATGGAACACCACTATAATGGAACACTAAAATGGTTACTGTAAACACTACTTATCCTGAGTAACACTTCCCCATTGGTTGCACTTGGTAACACTGTTATGAGCTGACATATGATGGTTACACCGGGGCTAAAATGTACACTGCCAACAAGGAGATGCTAACACAGGATGAAATACGCTGCCACCATCTGCCTTTGAACATTGAAACTATATCAAGCAACGAGGCAAGAAACATTGCTTGACTTGGAGAGTACTTTCTATAACTGTCATTAATTATGAAAATGGTTGTCAGCCACTATATCCAAAAGGCTAAGAGGATTCAACAATTGACACAGACGGAAAATTTCACGTAAGTTTATCGAGACCAAAATTATGTCAATCACCAATTATAAATCCTACTCTAACACTGGCAAAAAGTTAATTAATTTGGACATGGAACAAAACCTCAGAGATCACACACGTTACCTTAAGACCTGTCTCTCCCTGACTGAGATGTTCTTCACAGCCCCTCTCTGGACCCCGGTGTCCGGCACTCTCTCTGTACTAAGTCCCTACAGGACCTCTATATACAACCCCCACAGGGGGAGGGGGAGATCTGCTGTTGCTACCTGCCCCAAGAATGTACAAACACTCAAGAAATATTTCAATAAGCTTGTTTGACATTTACCCTACACTCTTCAAGAGAGGAGTTATTAATTACGTGTGTGACTGACCTCTGACCTGGCCAAAAGGGGGAGATCCAAGGATGTTTACACATAAGAATCTGGAGTCTAATTCCCTTGCATGAAATATTACATACTTGAAACTATGCTGACTAAGACTAACCCAGGAATTTTTGTTAATATACAAGATGAACCGGAGGTCATCTGGGCTGACCTCTTGAAGAAGGCTTCCCTGGGTGTGAACTCTAAGGGGGGGGGAGGTCCTGGGTGTTACAGTTGTCACTCACTGTCTGGTGGCCACTCTGGGGTGAGTGACGTAGTGTGAACGTCACTGAATATCGTGTGAACATCGCACTTAGTCAATATCTTGTTTATGAATAAGTGCATATGTGACATACTACTTTACTGTGAACATTTGAGTTTACCTTGAAAAGCTGAATAGAAAACCACGACCTAACCTAACCTTCTTAGTATGTTAACAGTACAGTTCAGTACAATTAGTACTGAACATATACCTATATTGATATTACAGTTTTATAAAAAATAATAAAACAAAAGATATTTAAATAAATTGTAAAGTAACTCAGGATATTGTCAAATTTTTTATAAAATCTATTATTTAATAAAAACTGAGAGAAAAAGTTAGTGCCTTGAAAAACAATATGGCTTTGAATATGTCACATATATACTTATTGCGTATAGTCACTATTTCGCTTATAAATAAGTCATATATGTGCTGTCTTGTGCGAGAGCAGGTTGACCTGGAGTGTGTTTCGGGAGTTCTGCTCCCCCGAGCCCGGCCCGATGCCAGGCTTGATAAGGCGGGTGTCGGCCCCCCCCCCCCTAGTCTCCGGGGGGATGGGGGTGTCCCCCCCCCTGCCAGGGCAGAAAACGTCACGCTGAAAAACTATCAATAAGCAATCAATCACCGCCTCGTCTGTCTGTCTGTCTCCCCGTGGGGTGTACCTATATATAACCCATTTATAATCTACACAGTAAAATAACAACATACTGGAGTGAACGATATGGAAGAAAATGCAGAATAGAACCAATGAAGAGCAGAGGTGCCATAGGCACAATCAGAGAACACTGTATAAACATCAGAGGTCCGCGGCTGTTCAACGTCCTCCCAGCGAGCATAAGAAATATTACCGGAACAACCGTGGACATCTTCAAGAGGAAACTGGACTGTTTCCTCCAAGGAGTGCCGGACCAACCGGGCTGTGGTGGGTATGTGGGTCTGCGGGTCGCTCCCAACAACAGCCTGGTGGACCAACCGGGCTGTGGTGGGTATGTGGGCCTGCGGGCCGCTCCAAGCAACAGCCTGGTGGACCAACCGGGCTGCGGTGGGTATGTGGGCCTGCGGGCCGCTCCAAGCAACAGCCTGTAGGACCAACCGGGCTGTGGTGGGTATGTGGGCCTGCGGGCCGCTCCAAGCAACAACCTGGTGGACCAACCGGGCTGTGGTGAGTATGTGGGCTTGCGGGCCGCTCCAAGCAACAGCCTGGTGGACCAACCGGGCTGTGGTGGGTATGTGGGCCTGTGGGCCGCTCCAAGCAACAGCCTGGTGGACCAACCGGGCTGTGGTGGGTATGTGGGCCTGCGGGCCGCTCCAAGCAACAGCCTGGTGGACCAAACACTCACAAGTCAAGCCTGGCCTCAGGCCGGGCTTGGGGAGTAGAAGAACTCCCAGAACCCCATCAACCAGGTATACCCCTCCTCCTCCCCATCCCCCCCCCAAGGTTCCGTACACATGGGGTGTATAAGAGTGTAGTGATGTAGCTGATAGTGTAGAAGGCGGGGCATCACCATGCAGACTGCCAACAAAAACAACCTGGCTGATCCCGTCAACACCTCGGTAAGGCTCACTCTACAGTGTATATACATGTGTTGGATCAACCGGGCTGTGGTGGGGGGTCTGCGGGGCCGCTCCGAGCAACAGCCTGGTGGACCAGTCCACCAACCAGGAGGCCTGGTCAGAAACTGGGCCGCTGGAACATTGATCCCCTGAACCACCTCAAGATGACCCTCCCCCCCCCCCTCTTCCGAAAGACCGTAGCACTTTTCTCTGTATATTTAACCTTAAAGCAGGGCTAACTACCTGGCTTAACAAGCGAGATGCCAGGGGGGGGGGGAGGGGGGGGGACATAACGTGTCGTCCTGTGAGAGGGGGGTGGGGGAGGGGGGAGGGACACGTGACATCGTCCCGGGAGACAAGGCACTGACAGCTGGCACTCACCATAGGCACTCTGATGTGATTGTTAGTTAGTTCTGTCCTAATGATCGGCGTGGGGGGGGAGGGAGGGAGGGAGGGGGGATGGGGAACATAGTGGAGAGGCTCATTACACCGGGTTGTGTGGGGGGGGGGTCTTAATGGTCGGCCTGGGGGGGGGGGAGTGGGTAAGTAGTTTCATGTATAATCAATAGTATGTGTTAGATCCTCTTAGATTTAGTATACTGTACTATACACACACTCTCCCCCCTCCCCCCCCCAGCCCCCAGCTGTGGGAGTGGGGCGTCTCATCTTGGGCCACCAGCTGTGGGAGTGGGGCGTCTCATCTTGGGCCACCAGCTGTGGGAGTGGGGCGTCTCATCTTGGGCCACCAGCTGTGGGAGTGGGGCGTCTCATCATGGGCCACCAGCTGTGAGAGTGGGGCGTCTCATCTTGGGCCACCAGCTGTGGGAGTGGGGCGTCTCATCTTGGGTCACCAGCTGTGGGAGTGGGGCGTCTCATCATGGGCCACCAGCTGTGAGAGTGGGGCGTCTCATCTTGGGCCACCAGCTGTGGGAGTGGGGCGTCTCATCTTGGGCCACCAGCTGTGGGAGTGGGGCGTCTCATCTTGGGCCACCAGCTGTGGGAGTGGGGCGTCTCATCTTGGGCCACCAGCTGTGGGAGTGGGGCGTCTCATCTTGGGCCACCAGCTGTGGGAGTGGGGCGTCTCATCTTGGGCCACCAACTGTGGGAGTGGGGCGTCTCATCTTGGGCCACCAGCTGTGGGAGTGGGGCGTCTCATCTTGGGCCACCAACTGTGGGAGTGGGGCGTCTCATCTTGGAGTAATGTTTCTAACATTGGGTCCTCTAACATTAGGATGGTGCTCCACACCCTGATGGCTTGGTGCTGCAGTCTACTTTTCCCTTCTCGTTCTTTCCTGTTTCCCCTGCTACCTACCCCCCCTTCACCCTCCCCTACCCTGCCTCCAGGTGGATGCTCCTATCCGGCAGGTGGACGCTCCTATCCGGCCGGGGGGAAGGGATCTGCCCCTCTACCATTGGCTATTGCTGGCTAGAGGATATAAACCCCGTCTCTCATTGGCTAGTGGGTAGAGGGGAAGACTAAGCGGGCATTCTGATTGGCTGTAACGTACTGTGACGGTATTAGCCGTCTGCTATTGGCTGGTGTTCGGGGAGGGGGGGGGTTGAAGAAGGGAATGTCTCTTGTGATTGGCTGGGTGTAAAGAGGGGTAACTTACTCCCGTTTTCTGTCCCCCCCCCCCCTAGCACATGATCTGGCGATAGTTTTGCATCCAGGTCCGTAGTTACTGCTGAATACCTAATCCTCCTAGGAATCGAATCCAGGGCCTCCACCCCATTCTAGGGAGCCTTAACACACGCTCACGCACACACGCTCACGCGCACGCGCACACGCTCACGCGCACACGCTCACGCGCACACGCTCACGCGCACACGCTCACGCGCACACGCTCACGCTCACGCGCACACGCTCACGCACACACGCTCACGCACACACGCTCACGCACACACGCTCACGCACACCCACACCCACACGCACACGCACACGCACACACGAGAAAAGGAACAGAAAAGTTTAGTGGGTATTTATAGGGATCATTTGTCATGATGATGGCAGGAGAAGCCTGGGCGGTGTGGCTACGCTCCCGCCCTCCCCAACCCCTCATACACTCTACTCATACACCCACACACTCTTATTATTGTATTATACACTCAAAATACACGCCTGCTGGACCAAACTCTCACAAGTCAAGCCGGGCCTCGAGCCGGGCTTGGGGAGTAGAACAACTCCCAGAACCCCATCAAGCAAGCCAGCGTACACTTGAAAATCATTGTTCAAGACTACCTTACCTGATTTCCAGGATCAATGACCCCGCGGCCCAGTCGTTGACCAGGCCTCCTGGTTGCTGGACTGGCCAACCAGACTGTTTTACGCAGCTGCTCGCAGCCTGACGTATGAGTCACAGTCTGGTTGATCAGGTATCCTGGAGGTGTTTATCCAGTTCTCTCTTGAACACTGTGAGGGGTCGGCCAGTTATGTCCCTTATGTGTAGTGGAAGCGTGTTGAACAGCCTTGGGCCTCTGATGTTGATAGTTCTCTCTTGAACACTGTGAGGGGTCGGCCAGTTATGCCCCTTATGTGTAGTGGAAGCGTGTTGAACAGTCTCGGGCCTCTGATGTTGATAGTTCTCTCTTGAACACTGTGAGGGGTCGGCCAGTTATGTCCCTTATGTGTAGTGGAAGCGTGTTGAACAGTCTCGGGCCTCTGATGTTGATAGTTCTCTCTTGAACACTGTGAGGGGTCGGCCAGATATGTCCCTTATGTGTAGTGGAAGCGTGTTGAACAGTCTCGGGCCTCTGATGTTGATAGTGCTCTCTCTCAGAGTACCTGTTGCACCTCTGCTTTTCATCGGGGGTATTCTGCACATCCTGCCATGTCTTCTGGTCTCATGTGGTGTTATTTCTGTGTGCAGGTTTGGGACCAGTCCCTCTAATATTTTCCACGTGTAAATTATTATGTATCTCTCCCGCCTGCGCTCAAGAGAATACAAATTTAGGCTCTTTAGTCGGTCCCAATAGTTTAGATGTTTTACTGAGTGGATTCTAGCAGTAAAGGATCTCTGCACGCTCTCCAGGTCAGCAATTTCTCCAGCTTTGAAAGGGGCTGTCATTGTGCAGCAGTACTCCACCCTAGAGAGCACTAGCGTCTTGAAGAGTATCATCATCGGTATAGCATCTCTAGTGTGAAAAGTTCTTGTTATCCAACCTGTCATTTTTCTTGCAGTTGTGACGGCTACTTTATTGTGTTCTTTAAAGGTAAGGTCTTCCGACATGAGTACACCCAGATCCTTTACATTGCCTTGTCAATCAAATCAAATGTTTATTCAGGTAAAAGTACATACATGGAAGATGAGTTACAAACATAATTTTGGATTTCTAGATAGAGCTAATACATACAATTCCTAAAGCCACTAATACGCACAGCGTTGTCGTTCAACAGTGTCATTTGAATGCGTTATATGTGGATTCAGTTGTGAGATTTTGTTTTTTTCCATAGTTCAGAAGCTGGAACTTAAACATGTTATTTGTTGTAGCAAATTTAAAGACGCGATTACCGTCAGGTTGAAGGGTTACTGTGTACTCTCTAATGCTGGGGAGTTGTGTGTAATACTGAGGTGGTCACTGTAACTAATCTCTCACCTTGACACTGTAGTGGTCATGAGAAGATAGTGTCATGTGGGTGTGTGTGAGAGCGTGAATGAGTACTCACATATATGTACCTGCAGGATCGAGCATTAGTTCTTGGACCCCGCCTCTGTAACTTCCAGTTGTCTCAAGCGAGGACTCCTGACCTATTTCCCTATCATATCTACTTGTAAAATTATAAATAGTGTTTGCTTCTACAACCTCCTCCTATAGTTCATGCTGTTCTTCCACTGTTATGCTAAATGAACACTTTCTAACATTTATATAACTCATCTGACCCTATATTCTATTGGTATTCATTGTGAACATATCTTTTTTCCCCACTCTCAGTCACATAAGTATTTTATGTCTCTATCATTACCCCCCTCCCGTCTCATATTTTCTAGCGTCGTCAGGTTTAGTTCCTTCAGTCTCTCTTCATAGTCCATACCTTACAATTCTGGGACTGTTAGGACCGCAAGCAATGATCGTAGTGATAGAACACTTGGCCCAAAATAAATGTTTAAGGGTTACTTTGAGGTGATTTCGGGGCTCAACGTTCCCGCGGCCCATTCTCCGACCAGGGTAAGGGACACTAGGTGAGAGAGTCTACCAGTTTACTGGTGATTTCATAATAAGTGGTAGCATAATAAGGTTAAGTAACCATGGAATATTAGTAATATATACGAGGTATAGAGAGGATTGGCTTACCTGGTCGAGGACCGGGCCGCGGGGACGCTAAGCCCCGGAAATACTCCAAGGTAAGGTAAGGCAACACCGCGCCTAGATGCACAGAAGATTAGTACAAACTTAACTGCCTCTAAACTTTAAATCACTCCGGACTTGACCAAAAACTTCCAAGTCTCAAGGGACTTGACAAACTTCAAGTTTCTATGGACTCAGGGAAAACCTTAGTCTTTAAGGACTTGACACACACAAACTTGGTCCGCTGATATTCCCCACAGCAGTCGCAAGTCTTTCCTCAAGCAACAGGCGATACAACAAGCACAATGGCAACAGATAACTAGTGACAAACTAACACTCTTCATAATAATCTGGAACACAATAGGAACACAAAACAAGTGTTAAGTGTGCAGACACAAACACTGCTCTTTACACTACACTCAGAAATCACAATAGCGTGATGCATGTCTCGGAGAGGCTGCAGGATCCGTTGGTAAATTCAGGATGATTTCTCGGTTGCAATTCTTTTGACCATGTCGTAGCTCAGTCGATTAAGGCAGCGTCTGGGATGCTCTCGGACGGAGGTTCGAATCCTCGTCACGGCCTTTGTGGCTTTGTTTAGACACTGCTCTCTTCTGTCATGTTAGGGACTCCAATCATCCTATTGATTGGTCTTCCTCTGCAGTAATCTGTCCTGCCTCTACACAGACACCGTCGTGTCGACGCGACTCTGGGATCAGATTCACGAAGCAGTTACGCAAGCACTTACGAACCTGTACATCTTTTATCAATTCTTCGCAACTTTGTTTACAATTATTAGACAGGTAATGAGCTCCGAAGCACCAGGAGGCTGTATATAACAATAACAACAGTTGATTGGCAAGTTTTCATGCTGGTAAACTGTTTAATAAATGTAACCTAAGCCGTCAGAGACTGAGGAAAGATGTACACGTTCGTAAGTGCTTGCGTAACTGCTTCGTGAATCTGGCTGCCGATACACAACCTTCCCAACATGGACCTGAGTCCTGGCTCTGTTGCTCTTGACGCTTCCCTTTCACAGTATATAATCAGTTGCTCCAGCTTTCTTAACCAACGTCATCTGAATTAACTTTTGCTCCCACTGGGAGGCCCGTAGCAGCTGTCTTAAGTCCCAATTACCTATTTACTGCTAGGTGAACAGAGGCATCAGGGTGAAAGGAAACTCTGCTCCGTTTGTTTTTCCGGTAGTGCCGGGGGATCGAACCCAGGTCTCCAAGGTCCACGAGTCTAGAGCGCTGTCCACTCAAACACCACCCACGCACACCCATGTGCGTGCGTGCGCGCGTGCGTGCGTGCGCGTGAGTGCTTGAGTTATTATTAACATCTTTATTGACAAAATTAATTACAATTTTGCCTAATCTGAGGATTTCAATTAAGTCTTATTAATGCTGGTATTGACTGTCACGCAGGACAGAGGGTCATACACAAGACAATAGGTCTAAACTGTAGGCTGAAGCACATATATATCATGGTTACAATCAATGTTTTGGATATGTGAAAACAACTTTCTACTGTGCACTGCCACACAAGGGCAGGGATGGGTTCATAAGTGATGCAGCTTAGAAGTAATATAAATAACAATTGTTCTTCATTCTTTAAAATGGACAAGCAAATTTTGGATAAATTGTTAGGATGTCGTCCAGAACACCTGAGTCAATGACATAGTTACACAGTTGGTGGTACAAGAGGCCAGGAGGTCTAAAGTCCTTTACGGTTTCACATTCATCAATATAGTGTTCTAGTGAATGCATTAAAGGTTTATCACAGAGTTTACAATCTGAGTATTCTGGTAGTGGCTCAGCCTCACTAACCTGCCAGATGTGTCTATAGCCAAGGTGAATTACCACAATGACTACATCACATTGCCTGGTCCGGTTACTGTGCTGACCATTCAAATACCTATTATTACAAAACTTGTCATAACTTTTAATACTGCAGCTTCCAGGTCTCTGGGCATTTCTTAGTTCTTCTAAATCTGAATTAATTTCTTTAATTTGTATGTTTCTAATAATTGCATTAGATAGTCCAAAGTCATAATCAATGTTTTCTTTCCTGCAAGCCTCATTGGCCAGTCGATCTACAAAGTCATGTTTTCCAACTCCAACATGGGACGGGATCCTCACACACTTTATGCTTGGGTGGTGAGGAAGTTGTGAGTGTGTGAAGCCTGGCTACACCACCTCCCTCATCATCATCACCTCATGCTCCCCCTCCCCCCCCCCTTACTCATCTCACTATGCTGGCTTCCTCACCCTTACCCTCCCTCCCTCACCCTCCCTCCCTCACCCTCCCTCCCTCAGAACACCTCCAGGCCAGGTAGGTTCCTTCCTCTCCTCTTCCCCCCCCCCCCACACAGGCATTAGTGTGTGAGGGGGTGTCTCCCCCCACACTGTTGACCCACCCCAACATTGAGGGGGCTCGGCCCCCCAGTGTTGACCACCCAGCGCCCCCTTCTCCTCCATTATCACCGGCCCCTTCTTCTCTTTGTTTTATCGCTCTTCTTTTGTTCTTGTTTTCTCTTATTACGGTAGCCAGTTGCCAAGGTCACAGGCTCGCTTATTTTAGCATTTTAGGTGTTCTAGAGAGTGTTCTTATCTATGTGTGCCTGTAGAGTCGAGCGCATACTCCTGGCCCCCGCCTTACCATCTATGGGTCGTCTCATTGACTCCCATCCTGCCTGGATCTTGTATGTCGTGATCATGTGTCCTTGATTCCGGGGAGATGTGGGTAGAGGTTCAGCGTCCTCACTCTCTTGTTAAGGGGTTAATCCTGTCAGCTCCGGTACAGGCTTCGTTACCAACCTCTGGATATTCCAGGACAGGGCTGCATACTCCGGAATGGGTCTCACGTTTGTCGTACACAGAGCTTTGAAGGCGCCCTCCCCTGTGTTTATAACTGATTTCTCTCAGCTGTGGTCCACCTCATCTGTGGTCCACCTCAGCTGTGGTCCACCTCAGCAGTGGTCCCCCTCAGCAGTGGTCCCCCTCAGCAGTGGTCCACCTCAGCTGTGGTCCACCTCAGCAGTGGTCCCCCTCAGCTGTGGTCCCCCTCAGCTGTGGACCACCTCAGCAGTGGTCCACCTCAGCTGTGGTCCACCTCAGCAGTGGTCCACCTCAGCTGTGGTCCACCTCAGCTGTGGACCACCTCAGCAGTGGTCCACCTCAGCAGTGGTCCACCTCAGCAGTGGTCCACCTCAGCAGTGGTCCACCTCAGCAGTGGTCCACCTCAGCTGTGGTCCCCCTCAGCTGTGGACCACCTCAGCAGTGGTCCCCCTCAGCAGTGGTCCCCCTCAGCAGTGGTCCACCTCAGCTGTGGTCCACCTCAGTTGTGGTCCACCTCAGCTGTGGTCCACCTCAGCTGTGGTCCACCTCAGCAGTGGTCCACCTCAGCTGTGGTCCACCTCATATGTGGTTCACCTCAGCAGTGGTCCCCCTCAGCAGTGGTCCCCCTCAGCAGTGGTCCACCTCAGCAGTGGTCCACCTCAGCAGTGGTCCACCTCAGCAGTGGTCCACCTCAGCTGTGGTCCACCTCAGCTCTGGACCACCTCAGCTCTGGACCACCTCAGCTGTGGACTGTAATACCACTCTATTGTGACACCACCCTAAAGTGTACCACTATAATGGAACACCACTATAATGGAACACTAACTATCCTGAGTAACACTTCCTCATCGGTTGCACTTGATAGCACTGTTATGAGCTGACATATGATGGTTACACCGGAACCAAAGGTACACTGCCAATAAGGAAATGCTAACACAAGGATTAAATACGCTGCCACCATCTGCCTTTGACCATTGAAACTATATCAAGCAACGAGGCAAGAAACATTGCTTGACTTGGAGAGTACTTCTATGACTGTCATTAATTTTGAAAACGGTTGTCAGCCACTATATCCAAAAGGTTAAGAGGATTCAACAATTGACAAAGACGGGAAATTTAACGAGTTTATTGAGACCAAAATTATGTCAATCACCACTTATAAATGCTATGCTAACACTGGCAAAAAGTTAAGAAATTTGGACATGGAACAAAGACTCAGGGATCACACACATTACCTTAAGCTATCTGTCTCTCCCTGGCTGAGATGTTCTTCACAGCCCCGTTCTCGATCCCGGTGTACCGCCCTCTGCCTCTCCTATATTCCTACAGGCCCTCTATATACAACCCCCACAGGGGGAGGGGGAGATCTGCTGTTGCTAGACCAAAAGTGTACAAACACTCAAGAAATATTTCAAAAAGCTTGTTTGACATTCACCATACACTCTTCAAGAGAGGAGTTATTAATTACGTGTGTGACTGACCTCTGACCTGGCCAAAAGGGGGAGATCCAGGGATGTTTACACATAAGAATCTGGAGTCTAATTTCCTTGCATGAAATATTACATACTTGAAACTATGCTGACTAAGACTAACCCAGGAATTTTAATCAATATACAAGATAAACCGGAGGTCATCTGGGCTGACCTCTTGGAGAAGGCTTCCCTGGGTGTGAACTCTAAGGGGGGGGGGGAGATCATGGGTGTTACAGCTCCGACCATTGTAATACCACTCTATTGTGACACCACCCTAAAGTGTACCACTATAATGGAACACCACTATAATGGAACACTAACTATCCTGAGTAACACTTCCTCATCGGTTGCACTTGATAGCACTGTTATGAGCTGACATATGATGGTTACACCGGAACCAAAGGTACACTGCCAATAAGGAAATGCTAACACAAGGATTAAATACGCTGCCACCATCTGCCTTTGACCATTGAAACTATATCAAGCAACGAGGCAAGAAACATTGCTTGACTTGGAGAGTACTTCTATGACTGTCATTAATTTTGAAAACGGTTGTCAGCCACTATATCCAAAAGGTTAAGAGGATTCAACAATTGACAAAGACGGGAAATTTAACGAGTTTATTGAGACCAAAATTATGTCAATCACCACTTATAAATGCTATGCTAACACTGGCAAAAAGTTAAGAAATTTGGACATGGAACAAAGACTCAGAGATCACACACATTACCTTAAGCTATCTGTCTCTCCCTGGCTGAGATGTTCTTCACAGCCCCGTTCTCGATCCCGGTGTACCGCCCTCTGCCTCTCCTATATTCCTACAGGCCCTCTATATACAACCCCCACAGGGGGAGGGGGAGATCTGCTGTTGCTAGACCAAAAGTGTACAAACACTCAAGAAATATTTCAAAAAGCTTGTTTGACATTCACCATACACTCTTCAAGAGAGGAGTTATTAATTACGTGTGTGACTGACCTCTGACCTGGCCAAAAGGGGGAGATCCAGGGATGTTTACACATAAGAATCTGGAGTCTAATTTCCTTGCATGAAATATTACATACTTGAAACTATGCTGACTAAGACTAACCCAGGAATTTTTAATCAATATACAAGATAAACCGGAGGTCATCTGGGCTGACCTCTTGGAGAAGGCTTCCCTGGGTGTGAACTCTAAGGGGGGGGGAGATCATGGGTGTTACAGCTCCGACCATTGTAATACCACTCTATTGTGACACCACCCTAAAGTGTACCACTATAATGGAACACCACTATAATGGAACACTAACTATCCTGAGTAACACTTCCTCATCGGTTGCACTTGATAGCACTGTTATGAGCTGACATATGATGGTTACACCGGAACCAAAGGTACACTGCCAATAAGGAAATGCTAACACAAGGATTAAATACGCTGCCACCATCTGCCTTTGACCATTGAAACTATATCAAGCAACGAGGCAAGAAACATTGCTTGACTTGGAGAGTACTTCTATGACTGTCATTAATTTTGAAAACGGTTGTCAGCCACTATATCCAAAAGGTTAAGAGGATTCAACAATTGACAAAGACGGGAAATTTAACGAGTTTATTGAGACCAAAATTATGTCAATCACCACTTATAAATGCTATGCTAACACTGGCAAAAAGTTAAGAAATTTGGACATGGAACAAAGACTCAGAGATCACACACATTACCTTAAGCTATCTGTCTCTCCCTGGCTGAGATGTTCTTCACAGCCCCGTTCTCGATCCCGGTGTACCGCCCTCTGCCTCTCCTATATTCCTACAGGCCCTCTATATACAACCCCCACAGGGGGAGGGGGAGATCTGCTGTTGCTAGACCAAAAGTGTACAAACACTCAAGAAATATTTCAAAAAGCTTGTTTGACATTCACCATACACTCTTCAAGAGAGGAGTTATTAATTACGTGTGTGACTGACCTCTGACCTGGCCAAAAGGGGGAGATCCAGGGATGTTTACACATAAGAATCTGGAGTCTAATTTCCTTGCATGAAATATTACATACTTGAAACTATGCTGACTAAGACTAACCCAGGAATTTTTAATCAATATACAAGATAAACCGGAGGTCATCTGGGCTGACCTCTTGGAGAAGGCTTCCCTGGGTGTGAACTCTAAGGGGGGGGGGAGATCATGGGTGTTACAGGACCACCTCAGCTCTGGACCACCTCAGCTGTGGACCACCTCAGCTCTGGACCACCTCAGCTGTGGTCCACCTCAGCTCTGGACCACCTCAGCTCTGGACCACCTCAGCTTTGGACCACCTCAGCTCTGGACCACCTCAGCTCTGGACCACCTCAGCTCTGGACCACCTCAGCTCTGGACCACCTCAGCTCTGGACCACCTCAGCTCTGGACCACCTCAGCTGTGGTCCACCTCAGCTCTGGACCACCTCAGCTCTGGACCACCTCAGCTCTGGACCACCTCAGCTGTGGACCACCTCAGCTGTGGACCACCTCAGCTCTGGACCACCTCAGCTTTGGACCACCTCAGCTCTGGACCACCTCAGCTCTGGACCACCTCAGCTCTGGACCACCTCAGCTCTGGACCACCTCAGCTCTGGACCACCTCAGCTCTGGACCATCTCAGCTCTGGACCACCTCAGCTCTGGACCACCTCAGCTCTGGACCACCTCAGCTCTGGACCACCTCATTTTTTCCAAATGAGTTGAATATATACAGTTCAAAATATACTACAAGCCCCCCCCCCCACATATACCACCTTGGACATACACAATTTAAAAATAATTAAATTCCGATACTAAAATCAGTTCCTGAAATTGAGTTACTCCGTGATTTTACGTGTTTTCCTCCTGTGTCTTGGATTGAGAGATAACATTACGTGTATGACTGACACAATACTCACTGATTATACTGATTGTACTCACTGATTAGACTGACTGATTATACTGATTGTACTGACTGATTAGACTGACTGATTATACTGATTGTACTGACTGATTAGACTGACTGATTATACTGATTGTACTGACTGATTAGACTGACTGATTATACTGATTGTACTGACTGATTAGACTGACTGATTATACTGATTGTACTGACTGATTAGACTGATTATACTGATTGTACTGACTGATTAGACTGACTATACTGACTGGTTAGACTGACTATACTGACTGATTAGACTGACTATACTGACTGACTATACTGGCTGACTATACTGACTGATTATACTGACTATACTGACTGATTAGACTGACTATACTGACTGATTAGACTGACTATACTGACTGACTATACTGACTGATTAGACTGACTATACTGACTGATTATACTGACTATACTGACTGATTAGACTGACTATACTGACTGATTAGACTGATTATACTGATTGTACTGACTGATTAGACTGACTATACTGACTGGTTAGACTGACTATACTGACTGACTATACTGACTGATTATACTGACTATACTGACTGATTAGACTGACTATACTGACTGATTAGACTGACTATACTGACTGATTAGACTGACTATACTGACTGATTAGACTGACTATACTGACTGATTAGACTGACTATACTGACTGACTATACTGACTGACTATACTGACTGACTATACTGACTGATTATACTGACTATACTGACTGATTAGACTGACTATACTGACTGATTAGACTGACTATACTGACTGACTATACTGGCTGACTATACTGACTGATTATACTGACTATACTGACTGATTAGACTGACTATACTGACTGATTAGACTGACTATACTGACTGACTATACTGACTGATTAGACTGACTATACTGACTGATTAGACTGACTATACTGACTGATTAGACTGACTATACTGACTGACTATACTGACTATACTGACTGATTAGACTGACTATACTGACTGATTAGACTGACTATACTGACTGACTATACTGACTGACTATACTGACTGATTAGACTGACTATACTGACTGACTATACTGACTGACTATACTGACTATACTGACTGATTATACTGACTATACTGACTGATTAGACTGACTGATTATACTGATTGTACTGACTGATTAGACTGACTGATTATACTGATTGTACTGACTGATTAGACTGACTATACTGACTGATTAGACTGACTATACTGACTGATTAGACTGACTATACTGACTGACTATACTGACTGACTATACTGACTGATTAGACTGACTGATTATACTGATTGTACTGACTGATTAGACTGACTGATTATACTGATTGTACTGACTGATTAGACTGACTATACTGACTGGTTAGACTGACTATACTGACTGACTATACTGACTGATTAGACTGACTATACTGACTTGACACAATACTTGTACTCGGTCTCCAACTTAATATTTTGCATCAATATTTTTTGGGGTGTGTGGTTATCTTGAGTTATGATTTCGGGGCTTAGCGTCCCCGCGGCCCGGTCCTCGATCAGGCCTCCTTTTTGTTACACATCCCCCTTCCCAGGAAACAGCCCGTAGCAGCTGTCTAACTCCCTATTTACTGCTAGGTAACGGGGGGCATTAGAGTGAAAGAAACATTTTGCCCATTTGTCTCCGCCACCACCGGGGATCGAACCCGGAAACTTCAGGATTACGAATCCGAACCGCTGTCCACTCAGCTGGTGTTATTTGCTCCAAAAATTATCCGTTTATTGTTTGTGTAATGATAATTGTTGATTATTTTACACAATAAACTGGGTAGGGGGCGGCGACCCCCCTGGGTGGGTGGGGGGGGGGGCGGCGACCCCCTTATCCACCCCCACCCAGTGGTGGTAAGAGGGGGGGGCCCTCGACATATGATGCTAGTGTATGTGTACAGTGTATATATATGTATGCACATATAACCTACTTATGTGGAAAGATTTTATTAATAATGTGTTTTTTTTTGTTTGCAGGTATGTGGAGAGCTTGGAGGCGCAGTGTGAGTATTGTCACGTGTATTGCAGGTGTGTGAGAGCCTGGTAGTGTAGCCACTGTTCACAGGTGTGTGGACTGTGGCGTCCCACACACAGGTGTGTGGACATGTGACTGTGGCGTCCCACAGACAGGTGTGTGGACATGTGACTGTGGCGTCCCACAGACAGGTGTGTGGACATGTGACTCTGGCGTCCCACAGACAGGTGTGTGGACATGTGACTGTGGCGTCCCACAGACAGGTGTGTGGACATGTGACTGTGGCGTCCCACAGACAGGTGTGTGGACATGTGACTGTGGCGTCCCACAGACAGGTGTGTGGACATGTGACTCTGGCGCCCCACAGACAGGTGTGTGGACAGGCCACTGTGTGTCCTGGTGATACAGGCCGCCGTGTGTCCTGGTGATACAGGCCGCTGTGTGTCCTGGTGATACAGGCCGCTGTGTGTCTTGGTGATACAGGCCGCTGTGTGTCTTGGTGATACAGGCCGCCGTGTGTCTTGGTGGTACAGGCCGCTGTGTGTCTTGGTGGTACAGGCCGCTGTGTGTCTTGGTGGTACAGGCCGCTGTGTGTCTTGGTGGTACAGGCCGCTGTGTGTCTTGGTGGTACAGGCCGCTGTGTGTCTTGGTGGTACAGGCCGCTGTGTGGCTTGGTGATACAGGCCGCTGTGTGTCTTGGTGTTACAGGCCGCTGTGTGTCTTGGTGATACAGGCCGCTGTGTGTCCTGGTGATACAGGCCGCTGTGTGTCCTGGTGATACAGGCCGCTGTGTGTCTTGGTGGTACAGGCCGCTGTGTGTCTTGGTGGTACAGGCCGCTGTGTGTCCTGGTGATACAGGCCGCTGTGTCCTGGTGATACAGGCCGCTGTGTCCTGGTGATACAGGCCGCTGTGTCCTGGTGATACAGGCCGCTGTGTGTCTTGGTGATACAGGCCGCTGTGTGTCTTGGTGATACAGGCCGCCGTGTGTCTTGGTGATACAGGCCGCTGTGTGTCTTGGTGATACAGGCCGCTGTGTGTCCTGGTGATACAGGCCGCTGTGTGTCCTGGTGATACAGGCCGCTGTGTGTCTTGGTGATACAGGCCGCTGTGTCTTGGTGATACAGGCCGCTGTGTCCTGGTGATACAGGCCGCTGTGTCCTGGTGATACAGGCCGCTGTGTCCTGGTGATACAGGCCGCTGTGTCCTGGTGATACAGGCCGCCGTGTGTCCTGGTGATACAGGCCGCCGTGTGTCCTGGTGATACAGGCCGCCGTGTGTCCTGGTGATACAGGCCGCCGTGTGTCCTGGTGATACAGGCCGCCGTGTGTCCTGGTGATACAGGCCGCTGTGTCCTGGTCAAGGTGGCAGCCTCCTCCTTCTCCTGCTCATACACCTGTAATTATTAATTCAGTTCCCCGAAGGATTGAATATTAAATTCAATCCATTTAGGAGTTAATTCTAATTCTAATTTATTTAATTCTAATTAGAATTTAATTCTAATTCTAATTCTAATTTAGGAGTATTAATTCTAATTTATATATAATATTTACACAATAACCAGCAATTATACTCCACGTAATAATGATTTAATGAAGGAGGTGAATATGTTCAGTCAGGAGCCGGTCGGCCGAGCGGACAGCACGCTGGACTTGTGATCCTGGGTTCGATCCCAGGCGCCGGCGAGAAACAATGGGCAGAGTTTATTTCACCCTATGCCCCTGTTACCTAGCAGTAAAATAGGTACCTGGGTGTTAGTCAGCTGTCACGGGCTGCTTCCTGGGGGTGGAGGCCTGGTCGAGGACCGGGCCGCGGGGACACTAAAAAGCCCCGAAATCATCTCAAGATAACCTCAAGATAACGAAGATGGCACCTCTACTCTTCACTGGACCTCTGATGTTCAGACAGTGTTCTCTGATTGTGCCTATGGCACCTCTACTCTACACTGGACCTCTGATGTTCAGACAGTGTTCTCTGATTGTGTCTATGGCACCTCTACTCCTCACTGGACCTCTGATGTTCAGACAGTGTTCTCTGATTGTGTCTATGGCACCTCTACTCTTCACTGGACCTCTGATGTTCAGACAGTGTTCTCTGATTGTGCCTATGGCACCTCTACTCTGACTATTCTACATTTCCTTGCCCCAGGTGCTGCCGTCTCCTGGTGCTGAAGCCCAGGTGCTGCCGCCTCCTGGTGCTGAAGCCCCAGGTGCTGCCGCCTCCTGGTGCTGAAGCCCCAGGTGCTGCCGTCTCCTGGTGCTGCCCCAGCAGCAGGAGACGGCGGTCAGGGACTGGACTACGCTTCGCTAAACTTGGTGGCCCCCAGGTCGTGCCCCCCAGGTCGTGCCCCCCAGGTCGTGCCCCCCGTGCCCCCCAGGTCGTGCCCCCAGGTCGTGCCCCCCGTGCCCCCCAGGTCGTGCCCCCCCAGGTCGTGCCCCCCAGGTCGTGCCCCCCAGGTCGTGCCCCACAGGTCGTGCCCCAGGTCGTGCCCCCCAGGTCGTGCCCCCCAGGTCGTGCCCCCCGTGCCCTCCAGGTCGTGCCCCCAGGTCGTGCCCCACAGGTCCCCCCCAGGTCGTGCCCCCAGGTCGTGCCCCAGGTCGTGCCCCCCAGGTCGTGCCCCCCAGGTCGTGCCCCCAGGTCGTGCCCCAAAGGTCGTGCCCCACAGGTCGTGCCTCCCCAGGTCGTGCCCCCCAGGTCGTACCCCCAGGTCGTACCCCCCAGGTCGTGCCCCACAGGTCGTGCCCCACAGGTCGTGCCCCACAGGTCGTGCCCCCCAGGTCGTGCCCCCCAGGTCGTGCCCCACAGGTCGTGCCCCCAGGTCGTCCCCCACAGGTCGTGCCCCCCAGGTCGTGCCCCACAGGTCGTGCCCCCCAGGTCGTGCCTCCCCAGGTCGTGCCCCCCAGGTCGTGCCCCACAGGTCGTGCCCCACAGGTCGTGCCCCACAGGTCGTGCCCCCCAGGTCGTGCCCCCAGGTCGTGCCCCCCAGGTCGTGCCCCCAGGTCGTGCCCCCCAGGTCGTGCCCCACAGGTCGTTCCCCCCAGGTCGTGCCCCAGGTCGTGCCCCCAGGTCGTGCCCCACAGGTCGTGCCCCACAGGTCGTGCCCCACAGGTCGTGCCCCAGGTCGTGCCCCACAGGTCGTTCCCCAAAGGTCGTGCCCCACAGGTCGTGCCCCCAGGTCGTGCCCACAACACATTACCCTCCGCGACAAGCCGTCCAACTCTCAATTTCTTGGGACTGTAGCGGACTTCTGGGAAGACAGACACGTTAACTCCCGCGGGGATCGATACCCCCGAACCATCGTTCGCGCCACTTCCGATAACCCAGTTATCACGTAGATGTTGTGGAGTCAATTTAAAGTTGCCCCTTATCCTAACCTACCAGAGGACCCACAACAGAAAACGGGACAGTACGTCACTTCCGCCAGCCCCTTCCATTTTCTAGTACGACGATTTTTGGCCGTATGTGACGCATACGAACGAAAAGCGACGTTCTTGGTAACACGTTGTTCTTGTTTAAGATTCGCTACCCTGAACAAAAAGTTCCAAGTAGCACGGGCTATGGTGAGCCCGTAGTGGAGGCAGAGCTAACGTCTTGGATAGTACATATGTCGCTGTTTCAGTGAGATATCTGGAGAATGACTTGAGTTTTGAGTTGATGTAAATAATACTGTTGAAGCCCCAGTGGCCTGGATGGGGGGAGAGGAAACCAGCGGCTTGTTAACCGTCCTACCAGCGGCTTGATTAAGCTGCTCCTAAAGCGGATTAGTTATTCCATGAGTTTATACCGATGGTATCTATAACCCATGCACTATAATTATCCATAGCATGGTATCTGGATCCATTGGTATAATTATCCATAACCCATTATCTAGGGCCACTAAAGCGGATTAGTTATTAACCATGGTATCTATAACCCATGGTAGTGGCATCTATAACCCATGGTATCTATAACCCATGGTATCTATAACCCATGGTATCTATAACCCATGGTGTCTATAACCCATGGTATCTATAACCCATGGTATCTATAACCCATGGTGTCTATAACCCATGGTATCTAATCCATGGTGTCTATGGTATCTATAACCCATGGTATCTATAACCCATGGTATCTATAACCCATGGTATCTATAACTATAACCCATGGTATGGGTATCTATAACCCATGGTGTCTATAACCCATGGTAACCCATGGTATCTATAACCCATGGTATCTATAACCCATGGTATCTATAACCCATGGTGTCTATAACCCATGGTATCTATAACCCATGGTATCTATAACCCATGGTGTCTATAACCCATGGTATCTAATCCATGGTATCTATAACCCATGGTATCTAACCCCATGGTATCTATAACCCATGGTATCTATAACCCATGGTATCTATAACCCATGGTATCTATAAGCCATGGCATCTATAAGCCACGGTATCTATAACCCATGGTATCTATAACCCATTGTATCTATAACCCATGGTGTCTATAACCCATGGTATCTATAACCCATGGTATCTATAACCCATGGTGTCTATAACCCATGGTGTCTATAACCCATGGTATCTATAACCCATGGTGTCTATAACCCATGGTATCGATAACCCACGGCATCTATAACCCACGGCATCTATAACCCACGGCATCTATAACCCATCGTATCTATAACCTATAACCTTGTGGGTGAAGAAGTATCTCTTCTTCTCAGTCCTACATTGTGGAACTTCGAGTCCTTCCTTGTGGGAGACGTGAGCGGTTCCGTCCTCGTAGGGAAGATGGTGAGCCACGAGCGTAGAGGAGACTGAGGTCGATAGTGATGGAGAAGAGGAAGACCTAAAATCCGACAAGTCACGTAATTGTTTTGGGAATCTGTGGAACAAGCAGTTTGGTGTACAATTACGTTGTTAGCAGAGTCGGTGGTAATTACCGCTCGTTTGCCAAGAAATTGCCAAAAATTGTGGTAATTTGTAGAGCCTTCTTCAGAATGACCTTTAAAGCTGCATCAGCTATATATATATATATATATATATATATATATATATATATATATATATATATATATATATATATATATATATATATATATATATATATATATATATATATAAAATAGTGGCTCAGTGGACGGCACGCTGGATACGTAATCCTGTGGACCGGGGTTCGATTTCCGGCGCCGGCGGAAACAAATGCGCAGTTTCTTTCATCCTGATGCCCTCGTTACCTAGCAGTAAATAAACCGAAACCCCTCGCCAGGTATGATCCAGGTATATAATATGAGCTGATGAAGCTAACAAGCCAACTAGGGCGAGTGATGGTTGGAGGTGTTACATGTAAGAGCCCAAACGTCTCGGGTCAGAGGTCCGGACCTAATGTGGAAGATTACCACTCAGGTAAAGCACGAATCATGTTTTATCGTGGAGCCGGTCGGCCGAGCGGACAGCACGCTGGACTTGTGATCCTGTGGTCCTGGGTTCGATCCCATGCGCCGGCGAGAAACAATGGGCAGAGTTTCTTTCACCCTATGCCCCTGTTACCTAGCAGTGAAATAGGTACCAGGGTGTTAGTCAGCTGTCACGGGCTTCTTCCTGGGGGTGGAGGCGTGGTCGAGGACCGGGCCGCAGGGACACTAAAAAGCCCCGAAATCATCTCAAGATAACCTCAAGATAACCTCGTACCTTCAGTTGGAACACTATCCACGTCCAGCATTACAACAAGTGTTGCGTTGGTAAGTTAAGAGTGTTGTGTACATCACAGCTTTACACTGGAGCTTTGGCCCAACGCCAGCTTGGTGTACTGTGATCACCGTTGATAGTTACTGTGAAACACCTGCACCGAACTGCCAATTGCCGGCACGGTTAAGGATTGTACGGTGCAAGACTTTGTGTTGAAGATAATATCTTTGGGTTTGTTTGGGTACATTCCTTGGGCAGACGTGTGGTATGGGACCGGGAAGCTCTTTATCCCCAGTACTGACCAACGTGTCTAAGAGGAGAGCTGTTGTCTCTCCGGCTTGAACCTTTCTTTTGAGAATTACTTGTACAAGGAGAGAGACAACATGTATTGTGTGGGGCCTTCGGGCGCATTCCTACACCCTGGAAACACAAATCGAAACTGTCTTTATTTTCCGCTTGTTACAACTTGTAATAAAGTTGTTACATCTTGGCTTGACGTGTTTATGACGTATTAGAACGTTGTTACAACTTGCTATATTGGTTGTTATAACTGGTTAGGAGGTGTTAAAACTTGTTTGAACGTTGTATCAACGTCGTAGTTTCGGTGTGTGTTTGGCGGGAGCTTAGACCTCAAAGTTTTCCTTGTAAAGCTCAATATCTTGGTTATTTCCACTATGTTTATAGTTAAAGGAGAACACAGTGGAACTGTACCGTTTTGGCAGGCTTTGATTCATAGAGTAATTCACACTTTTAAATTCAGGTATTTATAGGAAACTCAAGTAATGTGTTCATATGAACATTTTTATTTCAATCATGACGTTAAGGTCAAATATTCAGTACTTTGTTCAATGTTAACTTTTTGTGTTGGAGGTTCTGATTTTAGAGATGAACAACACAAAATGTTTGAGATTGTTGAATTACAACATGTTATATACAGGTTGTAAACAGGTGAATAAAACTTTATAAAGGTAGTTAGAGACTGAATTACTCTTTCAGAAATATCCTTTACTCTAAAAAAAAATAAAGTAACGCGAGTCTCTTGCACCGTTAGCGATTTTTTTGAAAATATTGTTTTTGAACACTGAACATTGTCCAGAAGTATGGCTATAAATATTGTTGGACTCGAAGTGGTGGGATTATCTCTCTCTCTCTCTCTCTCTCTCTCTCTCTCTCTCTCTCTCTCTCTCTCTCTCTCTCTCTCTCTCTCTCTCTCTCTCTCTCTCTCTCTCTCTCTGTCTCTCTCTCTCTCTGTCTCTCTCTCTCTCTGTCTCTCTCTCTCTCTCTCTCTCTCTCTGTCTCTCTCTCTCTCTGTCTCTCTCTCTCTCTGTCTCTCTCTCTCTCTCTCTCTCTCTCTCTGTCTCTCTCTCTCTCTGTCTCTCTCTCTCTCTCTCTCTCTCTCTCTCTCTCTCTCTCTGTCTCTCTCTCTCTCTGTCTCTCTCTCTCTCTCTCTCTCTCTCTCTGTCTCTCTCTCTCTCTGTCTCTCTCTCTCTCTGTCTCTCTCTCTCTCTCTCTCTCTCTCTGTCTCTCTCTCTCTCTGTCTCTCTCTCTCTCTGTCTCTCTCTCTCTCTCTCTCTCTCTCTCTCTCTCTCTCTCTCTCTCTCTCTCTCTCTCTCTCTCTCTCGCTCTCTCGCTCTATATATATATATATATATATATATATATATATATATATATATAGACTATATATAGTCAGTGTAACTGATAAACTGAACATATAGTCTTGAAAATAACCGACAGATTGTCAGTTATTTGCAAAATAAAGGTCCAAATAGTTACAAAGGTCAACCCCGATACAGTGTGAGGCAGGAGTCAAATGCATTGTTCCGTCAACTTGTTTTTCGTGATTGTAAATTATTCGTTAGAAATTAAAAATTGACCCCATTCTTGGTTGAAATTATTACTTCTAAGAGTGATGTAAATTATTAATTATCTGGTAAGATAATTATATGGGACTTTGAAATTGTGTGTGTACACCTAGGTACACCTGGCCTAGGACCGGGCCTGGGGACGTTGAGCCCCGAAATCATCGCTAGGTAAACCACCTTACCTGTTATTGACTTAATCCAAGTGCTTGTTACCGATTATTAGTGGTTTAATGATTGTTTAACACGTGACGTCAGTTGATTTCCTCATCCGTAGTCGTGATCGACGCCTCGTTTAGAGTTCCCGAAGATGATGACCTTTCTGGGACGAAGGCGCTTAAGCTATTTTCTTAATACACTGTGTTGACCAGACCACACACTAGAAGAAGGGACGACGACGTTTCGGTCCGTCCTGGATCATTCTCAAGTCGAACTGTGTTGTTTTCGCCTTTAAGGGCGCCGTGGCGTGCGTGCGTGCGTGCGTGCGTGCGTGCGTGCGTGCGTGCGTGTGTGTGTGTGTGTGTGTGTGTGTGTGTGTGTGTGTGTGTGTGAGGGGGGGAGGGTGGAGAGGTAGAAGTCAGAGGGAAATTCATTGGTTGCTGTCAGATTGGATGACTTGAATTCTTGGCGGGAACATCACTGTATTCTTTGTTAGAGTGAGTTTGTGTTCGGATCCCTGTTGATTGTGGTGGTTGTTGGTAGTTATGTGGTGGTTGTTGGTAGTTATGTGGTGGTTGTTGGTAGTTATGTGGTGGTTGTTGGTAGTTATGTGGTGGTTGTTGGTAGTTATGTGGTGGTTGTTAACCCCCGGTAAAGTGCACCTTTAACCTTAACAAATTGGTGTAAACAGCATCTTTGTTCGTTTTGAATTGGTTAGGGAATTTTTGACACTGAGTAATTAGGGTCGGTGGTTGAGTAATTAGGGTCGGTGGTTGAGTAATTAGGGTCGGTGGTTGAGTAATTAGGGTCGGTGGTTGAGTAATTAGGGTCGGTGGTTGAGTAATTAGGGTCGGTGGTTGAGTAATTAGGGTCGGTGGTTGAGTAATTAGGGTCGGTGGTTGAGTAATTAGGGTCGGTGGTTGAGTAATTAGGGTCGGTGGTTGAGTAATTATGGTCGGTGGTTGAGTAATTATGGTCGGTGGTTGAGTAATTAGGGACGGTGGTTGAGTAATTATGGGCGGTGGTTGAGTAATTATGGTCGGTGGTTGAGTAATTAGCGACGGTGGTTGAGTAATTAGGAACGGTGGTTGAGTAATTAGGGACGGTGGTTGAGTAATTAGGGACGGTGGTTGAGTAATTAGGGACGGTGGTTGAGTAATTAGGGACGGTGGTTGAGTAATTAGCGACGGTGGTTGAGTAATTAGCGACGGTGGTTGAGTAATTAGGGACGGTGTTGAGTAATTAGCGACGGTGGTTGAATAATCCTGTCGACTCCGGTGTTGAGCTGGTGATTAGACTGCTAATCACCTTCCCTAAGGTCTTTATAATTTGAGTCGTTAGTTCAGCCAGCCTAGTGGCTTAGTTCTCTAGTTAACAGGCATGTCAAACTGCCACCCCCCCCCCCCCCCAGGGCCACATGTGTTGTCATGAGGGCCACACACTACAACTGAGCCCCCCCCCCCCCCCTATGGGCCACATGGGCCACAACTGACTGAAGTCATTTAATACATATTATTGCAGAATATTTGTATTACTTAAACTTATAAACATACACTGAACATACAAATGGTTTAGCGGCTCGCCACATTCACGAATGAAAAGTAATGAAGTAGAAAAAAGTAGAGAAAAAGTAGTAAAGAACGACAAAACGAAAAAAAATTAAACAGCAACATAGACTACTTCGCAACAGCAACAAATACATTATACAACAAAATACAACAGTTCAAAATGAACATTTATTTACCACTATTCAGTAGTTTTTAGTGTTATGTCCTGAGGCTTGACACCTTTTTAATGACTAATTTTTGGTATGTCTGGACCAAGGGGCCTGACAGCTGAGTGGACAGCGCTTCAGATTCGTAGTCCTGAGGTTCCGGGTTCGATCCCCGGTGGAGACGGAGACAAATGGGCAGAGTTTCTTTCATCCTGGTGTTCTGTTCATCTAGCAGTAAATAGGTACCTGGGAGTTAGACAGCTGCTACGGGCTGCTTCCTGGGGGGGGTGTAACAAAAAGGAGGCTTGGTCGAGGACCGGGCTACGGAGACGCTAAGCCTAGGCTTGACTTGTGAGAGTTTGGTCCACCAGGCTGTTGCTTGGAGCGGCCCGCAGGCCCACATACCCACCACAGCCCGGTTGGTCCACCAGGCTGTTGCTGGGAGCGGCCCGCAGGCCCACATACCCACCACAGCCCGGTTGGTCCACCAGGCTGTTGCTGGGAGCGGCCCGCAGGCCCACATACCCACCACAGCCCGTTGTTGGTCCCCGCAGGCACATCCTTGGTCTGTTAACAATCTAGTTTTCTCTTGAAGATGTCCATGGTTGTTCCGGCAATATTTCTTATGCTTGCTGGAAGGATGTAAACAACCGCGGACCTCTGATGTTTATACAGTGTTCTCTGATTGTACCTATGGCACCCCTGCTCCTCACTGGTTCTATTCAGCATTTTCTTCCATATCATTCACTCCAGTACGTTGTTATTTTATTGTGTAGATTTGGGACCTGGCCCCTCCAGTATTTTCCACGTGTATATTAATTGAAATTTCTCCTGTCTCCTTTCTACTGAGTACGTTTGGAGAGCTTTGAGACGATCCCAATAATTTAGGTGCTATATCGCGTCTATGCAGGCCGTGTATGTTTTCTGTATGCCCTCTATTTCTGCAATCTCTCCTGCTCTGAAGTGGGAAGTGGATACTGAACACAACTCATGACGGGACAGCACAAGTGATTTGAGGAGTACAACTATTGTGATGGGATCCCTGGATTTGAAAGTTCTCGTAATCCATCCGATCATTTTTTCTGGCTGACGCAATATTTGCTTGGTTATGCTCCCTAAACGTTAGGTCGCCAGACATCATTATTCCCAAATCAATTACATGTTGCTCTCCTAGTCAAATGTCCTTTCGTTTCTACTTGGTTTTCTATTTGCTAGTTCAAATCTCCCGCGGCCTGGTTAACTAGACAACTAACCAGGCGGCCTGGTCAGAGACCGGGTCCTGGGGGGACATGGATCCCCGAAACCAGCCGTTGGTAGTCAACAGGGAGGCCTAAGACGCCGTTTCTGTGCCAGTAATCAGGTTGACCACTTGCTGGGATTCTGTGACACACAGCTTTTCCTCCATGTCTCCGTATTAGGTGAGGTAACTCGGTGTTAACTCGCCCGGTGGCTGGCTGGGGAGGGTTTCTATGCGGCGCTTTCATCAGTTCTTAACTGCTAAGGAGTTGCTTTTGTGTCTTAGACGGTAAGAGGATGACGGCAGTGTTGCGTCTGAAGGCTGTTGTGGTTAGCAGTGTGTTCATACATGGTGGGGAAGATAACCAGAGGTAATTAATACGTGATAACTAGGTACTGTGTGTGTTGCAGTCATCAGTAATATCGTAGCTAATTACCGAACAGTGAAGCAGTATTAGAGGAACAAGCGAGGTCACACATGCAGTGGAGTGGATTTACGGTGAGATGCATGTGGGGGTTCGTGCACTCTACGTAGTCTTGCAATGTGTATTTTATATGTGCTGATCATGTCTCCACTGTTTCTTGAAGTTTAACACCTATAGTCTTTCCTGGTAACTCATACCTCTCAGCTCTGGGAATAGTCTGATGGCATACCTCTGAACTTTCTCCAGCTTCGTTGTATATTTAAAGATACGGATTCCAAGGTCGTGCCTCGTATTGTAGAATTGATCTGACAATATACAAGATCCTGAATAACTCTAATTCAGATTCCTAATAGCAGTTTCTGTCCCAGCCAATCTTCCGTATCCAGATACTCACCTATTTGTGCTTGCAAGGGGTTGAGCTCTGGCTCTTTGGTTCCGCCTCTCAACAGTCAATCAACTGGTGTACAGATTCCAGGTGATGCCATTCCTGTGATGTGGGCTTCTGGTGACAGGTTGAGGCTAATATCCACCCAGGTCTCTCTCTCTCTCCCATGCTAAAATGTCTTCATGTCTCGTGCGATCCCTTGTGTCCATTCTCCGGTTCCCAGGATCAATAGTTTGCACTAGCATGACTTCAACTCTAGTGGCCACTTGAGGGACCATTATGCGTGTCCAGGTCATCCTGTGGTGTCTGAGACTGGTATCGTTCTGGTAGATCACTCACATTATTCTGGTAGATCACTCACATTATTCTGGTAGATCACTCACATTATTCTGGTAGATCACTCACATCATTCTGGTAGATCACTCACATCATTCTGGTAGATCACTCGCATCATTCTGGTAGATCATTCACATCATTCTGGTAGGTCGTTCACATATGAATGGTATTGACTTCAGTAGTGACATCTATGGGAGGACATTGGTACCGTCCCTCCTCTCTTGAGGTCTCTCACTGAGGTACTCCTTTGTCCTCTTCTCCAGAGGTGGAAGGTGGTCCTCTAGAGCACCTGCCCTCTCACTCCTGCCCCTCTCACTCCTGCCCCCTCTCACTCCTGCCCCCTCTCACTCCTGCCCCCTCTCACTCCTGCCCCCTCTCACTCCCTGCCCCTCTCACTCCCTGCCCCTCTCACTCCCTGCCCCTCTCACTCCCTGCCCCTCTCACTCCCTGCCCCTCTCACTCCCTGCCCCTCTCACTCCCTGCCCCTCTCACTCCCTGCCCCTCTCACTCCCTGCCCCTCTCACTCCCTGCCCCTCTCACTCCCTGCCCCCCTCACTCTCCCCTCTCACTCCCTGCCCCTCTCACTCCCCTCTCACTCCTGCCCCTCTCACTCCTGCCCCCTCTCACTCCCTGCCCTCTCTCCCCCTCTCACTCCTGCCCTCTCTCACTCCTGCCCCCCTCTCACTCCTGCCCCCCTCACTCCTGCCCCTCTCACTCCCTGCCCCCTCTCACTCCTGCCCCCTCTCACTCCTGCCCCCCTCACTCCCTGCCCCTCTCACTCCTGCCCCTCTCACTCCTGCCCTCTCACTCCTGCCCCTCTCACTCCCTGCCCCTCTCACTCCCTGCCCCCTCTCACTCCTGCCCCCTCTCACTCCTGCCCCCCTCACTCCCTGCCCCTCTCACTCCCTGCCCCTCTCACTCCTGCCCCCCTCTAACTCCTGCCCCCCTCACTCCCGGCCCCTCTCACTCCCTGCCCCCTCTCACTCCCTGCCCCCCTCTCACTCCCTGCCCCCTCTCACTCCTGCCCCCTCACTCCCTGCCCTCTCACTCCCTGCCCCTCTCACTCCCTGCCCCTCTCACTCCCTGCCCCTCTCACTCCTGCCCCTCTCACTGACAGAGGGAGAGGCAAGCCCGGACAGGGAGATACATTTATGAAGGAATGACTGAAGATGGAGAGAGAGAGAGGCAGACAGATACATATTAGTGTAGAAGCTGTTCAGGGTAACTTTACACGCTGTTATCTACCACTATACTACTACCTGGTCCAACAACCACCACTACCACTACCTGGTCTAACAACCACCACTACCTGGTCCAACAACCAACTCTACCACCACTACCTGGTCCAACAACCACCACTACCACCACTACCTGGTCCAACAACCACCACTACCACCACTACCTGGTCCAACAACCACCACTACCACCACCTGGTCCAACAACCACCACTACCACTACCTGGTCCAACAACAACCACCACCACTACCTGGTCCAACAACCACCACTACACTACCTGGTCCAACAACCACCACTACACTACCTGGTCCAACAACCACCACTACCTGGTCCAACAACCACCACTACCTGGTCCAACAACCACCACTACCTGGTCCAACAACCACCACTACCTGGTCCAACAACCACCACTACACTACCTGGTCCAACAACCACCACTACACTACCTGGTCCAACAACCACCACTACCTGGTCCAACAACCACCACTACCTGGTCCAACAACCACCACTACCTGGTCCAACAACCACCACTACCTGGTCTTAACAACCACCACTACCACTACCTGGTCCAACAACCACTACTACCTGGTCCAACACACAACACCACCACTACCTGGTCCAACAACCACCACTACACTACCTGGTCCAACAACCACCACTACACTACCTGGTCCAACAACCACCACTACCTGGTCCAAACAACCACCACTACCTGGTCCAACAACCACCACTACCTGGTCCAACAACCACCACTACACTACCTGGTCCAACAACCACCACTACACTACCTGGTCCAACAACCACCACTACCTGGTCCAACAACCACCACTACACTACCTGGTCCAACAACCACCACTACACTACCTGGTCCAACAACCACCACTACACTACCTGGTCCAACAACCACCACTACACTACCTGGTCCAACAACCACCACTACACTACCTGGTCCAACAACCACCACTACCTGGTCCAACAACCACCACTACCACTACCTGGTCCAACAACCACCACTACCACTACCTGGTCCAACAACCACTACACTACCTGGTCCAACAACCACTACACTACCTGGTCCAACAACCACCACTACCACTACCTGGTCCAACAACCACCACTACCACTACCTGGTCTAACAACCACCACTACCTGGTCCAACAACCACCACTACCACTACCTGGTCTAACAACCACCACTACCACTACCTGGTCCAACAACCACCACTACCACTACCTGGTCCAACAACCACCACTACCACTACCTGGTCCAACAACCACCACTACCACCACCTGGTCCAACAACCACCACTACCACTACCTGGTCCAACAACCACCACTACCACTACCTGGTCCAACAACAACCACTACCACTACACTACCTGGTCCAACAACAACAACCACCACTACACTACCTGGTCCAACAACCACCACTACACTACCTGGTCCAACAACAACCACCACCACTACCTGGTCCAACAACAACAACCACCACTACACTACCTGGTCCAACAACAACAACCACCACTACACTACCTGGTCCAACAACCACCACTACCACTACCTGGTCCAACAACCACCACTACCAGGTCTAACAACCACCACTACCTGGTCCAACAACCACCACTACCACTACCTGGTCCAACAACCACCACTACCACTACCTGGTCTAACAACCACCACTACCACTACCTGGTCCAACAACCACCGGAGATAATTAGAGGATATTTCAGGAGTGTCGTTGACGTGTCTGTGACGAGTAGCGAGACTCCCTTTGGCCCTCTAATTGTTTTGGGTAAGGTGTACAGCACCTTGTCTTCCCCTTGTCTTCCCCTTGTCTTCCCCTTGCCTTTCCCTTGCCTTCCCCTTGTCTTCCCCTTGTCTTCCCCTTGCCTTCCCCTTGCCTTCCCCTTGCCTTCCCCTTGCCTTCCCCTTGCCTTCCCCTTGCCTTCCCCTTGCCTTCCCCTTGCCTTCCCCTTGCCTTCCCCTTGCCTTCCCCTTGCCTTCCCCTTGTCTTCCCCTTGCCTTCCCCTTGCCTTCCCCTTGCCTTCCCCTTGCCTTCCCCTTGCCTTCCCCTTGTCTTCCCCTTGTCTTCCCCTTGTCTTCCCCTTGCCTTCCCCTTGCCTTCCCCTTGCCTTCCCCTTGTCTTCCCTTGCCTTCCCCTTGCCTTCCCTTGTCTTCCCCTTGTCTTCCCCTTATCTTCCCTTGCCTTCCCTTGCCTTCCCCTTGTCTTCCCTTGTCTTCCCCTTGCCTTTCCCTTGCCTTCCCCTTCCCCTTGTCTTCCCCTTGCCTTCCCCTTGCATTCCCCTTGCATTCCCTTCCCTTGCCTTCCCTTGCCTTCCCCTTGCCTTCCCCTTGCCTTCCCCTTGTCTTTCCCCCTTGCCTTCCCCTTGCCTTCCCTTGCCTTCCCCTTGCCTTCCCCTTGCCTTCCCCTTGCCTTCCCCTTGCCTTCCCTTGCCTTCCCCTTGCCTTCCCTTGCCTTCCCCTTGTCTTCCCCTTGTTTTCCTTCCTTCCCCTTGTCTTCCCTTGCCTTCCCCTTGCCTTCCCCTTGCCTTCCCCTTGCCTTCCCCTTGTCTTCCCTTGCCTTCCCCTTGTCTTCCCCTTCCCCTTGTCTTCCCCTTGCCTTCCCCTTGCCTTCCCCTTGCCTTCCCCTTGTCTTCCCCTTGTCTTCCCCTTGCCTTCCCTTGCCTTCCCCTTGTCTTCCCTTGCCTTCCCCTTGCCTTCCCCTGTCTTCCCCTTGCTTCCCCTTGTCTTCCCCTTGTCTTCCCCTGTCTTCCCCTTGTCTTCCCCTTGCCTTCCCCTTGCCTTCCCCTTGCCTTCCCCTTGCCTTCCCCTTGCCCCAACAGGCAAGACTCACGCGGCCCACCAATAAATACACCTTTTTCATTGTGTCAAAATCCCCTTTCATTTCTGTGTGGGAATTTTAGGGTGTGTTCCAGCTGTTTGTGTGTGTACTGGCCTAGTTGTGCTTGCGGGGGTTGAGCTCTGGCTCTTTGGTCCCGCCTCTCAACTGTCGGTCAACCTGGTGTACAGGTTCCTGAGCCTATTGGGCTCTATCATATCTACACTTGAAACTGTGTATGGAGTCAGCCTCCACTACATCACTGCCTAATGCATTCCATTACACTGATTTTCATCTCATTTGTATATAAAGCGTTTACCTGTGTTCTCTGGTCCTACCTTCTCTTAATTTGAAGAGGCTCTCTACCTGATATATTCCCCTCGGTATCCTGTATGTTGCGATCATGTCCCGTCAAGGGTTTTCTCTTTTTCCAGAGGTGTGAGGTCTAATTCCTTTAACATATCCTCATGACCCCGGAGCTGAAGCCTTAGGGCAGTTCGTTGTTGCCTTCAACCTCGTTACGACGCCGTGAAGAGGAGAGGACCTGCTGCATGGGTAACAGCTTCTCCCCCGTATCAACCTACCCTGGCTTTGCGCCCTGGGGAGGCCACTCCTGACCTACATCCAGAGCGTATCTCCATAGTCTCCTGAGACTGATGGATGCCTACTACTAAGACGACTACTACTACGACTACTACTACGACTACTACTACGACTACTACTACTACTACTACTACTACCACCACTACTACTACCACCACTACCACCACCCCCATACCTTAGCCCTCGTGGCTCTGGCTCTAATTTTGTTGTAACAATTCAAACAATTTCAGTTTTATGTTTATTCTTCACAAATTGCGGATTCCAGCATGGTGCTGTGTTGGTGATTGGTGGTGCTGTGTTGGTGATTGGTGGTGCTGTGTGGTGATTGGTGGTGCTGTGTTGGTGATTGGTGGTGCTGTGTTGGTGATTGGTGGTGCTGTGTTGGTGATTGGTGGTGCTGTGTTGGTGATTGGTGGTGCTGTGTTGGTGATTGGTGGTCCTGTGTTGGTGATTGGTGGTGCTGTGTTGGTGATTGGTGGTGCTGTGTGGTGATTGGTGGTGCTGTGTTGGTGATTGGTGGTGCTGTGTTGGTGATTGGTGGTGCTGTGTTGGTGATTGGTGGTGCTGTGTTGGTGATTGGTGGTGCTGTGTTGGTGATTGGTGGTGCTGTGTGGTGATTGGTGGTGCTGTGTGTGGTGATTGGTGGTGCTGTGTGGTGATTGGTGGTGCTGTGTTGGTGATTGGTGGTGCTGTGTGGTGATTGGTGGTGCTGTGTGGTGATTGGTGGTGCTGTGTTGGTGATTGGTGGTGCTGTGTTGGTGATTGGTGGTGCTGTGTTGGTGATTGGTGGTGCTGTGTGGTGATTGGTGGTGCTGTGTTGGTGATTGGTGGTGCTGTGTGGTGATTGGTGGTGCTGTGTTGGTGATTGGTGGTGCTGTGTGGTGATTGGTGGTGCTGTGTGGTGATTGGTGGTGCTGTGTTGGTGATTGGTGGTGCTGTGTTGGTGATTGGTGGTGCTGTGTTGGTGATTGGTGGTGCTGTGTTGGTGATTGGTGGTGCTGTGTGGTGATTGGTGGGCTGTATTGGTGATTGGTGGTGCTGTGTTGGTGATTGGTGGTGCTGTGTGGTGATTGGTGGTGCTGTGTTGGTGATTGGTGGTGCTGTGTTGGTGATTGGTGGTGCTGTGTGGTGATTGGTGGTGCTGTGTTGGTGATTGGTGGTGCTGTGTGGTGATTGGTGGTGCTGTGTTGGTGATTGGTGGTGCTGTGTGGTGATTGGTGGTGCTGTGTGGTGATTGGTGGTGCTGTGTTGGTGATTGGTGGTGCTGTGTTGGTGATTGGTGGTGCTGTGTTGGTGATTGGTGGTGCTGTGTTGGTGATTGGTGGTGCTGTGTTGGTGATTGGTGGTGCTGTGTTGGTGATTGGTGGTGCTGTGTGGTGATTGGTGGTGCTGTGTTGGTGATTGGTGCTGTGTTGGTGATTGGTGGTGCTGTGTGGTGATTGGTGGTGCTGTGTTGGTGATTGGTGGTGCTGTGTTGGTGATTGGTGGTGCTGTGTTGGTGATTGGTGGTGCTGTGTTGGTGATTGGTGGTGCTGTGTTGGTGATTGGTGGTGCTGTGTGGGTGATTGGTGGTGCTGTGTTGGTGATTGGTGGTGCTGTGTTGGTGATTGGTGGTGCTGTGTTGGTGATTGGTGGTGCTGTGTTGGTGATGGTGGTGCTGTGTGGGTGATTGGTGGTGCTGTGTGGGTGATGGGTGGTGGTGCTGTGTTGGTGATGGTGGTGCTGTGTTGGTGATTGGTGGTGCTGTGTGGGTGATTGGTGGTGCTGTGTGGGTGATTGGTGGTGCTGTGTGGGTGATTGGTGGTGCTGTGTTGGTGATTGGTGGTGCTGTGTGGGTGATTGGTGGTGCTGTGTGGGTGATTGGTGGTGCTGTGTTGGTGATTGGTGGTGCTGTGTGGTGATTGGTGGTCCTGTGTGGTGATTGGTGGTCCTGTGTTGGTGATTGGTGGTCCTGTGTTGGTGATTGGTGGTGCTGTGTTGGTGATTGGTGGTGCTGTGTTGGTGATTGGTGGTGCTGTGTGATTGGTGATTGTGTGGTGCTGGTGTGGTGGGTGATTGGTGGTGCTGTGTTGGTGATTGGTGGTGTTGGTGTTGGTGATTGGTGGTGCTGTGTGGGTGATTGGGTGGTGCTGTGTGGTGTGGATTGGTGGTGTGTTGGGAGGTGGTAGTGTGTTGGTGATTGGTGGTCCTGTGTTGGTGATTGGTGGTCCTGTGTTGGTGATTGGTGGTCCTGTGCTGGTGGTGCTGTGTTGGTGATTGGTGGTCCTGAGTGGTGATTGGTGGTGCTGTGTTGCAGCACCCCCAGGCGTAGAGTCTGTGCCCAGGAGCTGAATCATGACCCTCACACTACACAGTGTCCACTCACATATGGGAAATATGTATAATGTGTAGAAATAATTGTACATAAAAGTAGCGGCGGTCAGAAAAATGATTCACAATTTTCTCTTCCAATCACTTTCACTGTCCCGTTTTGAGTCCTTAAATTACTGAGTGTTTGTGAACTATTTTCTCAGTACTCAAAAGTGTTTTTTGAGTTTCTTGAAAATTTTTTTTTTAGTTTTCAAGAAAAAAATAGACAAGATCGTGCAGGAGGTGTGTGATTTGTGACTTCTACCAGCACACAACCACTACCACCACTACTACCACCACCACACCACCACCACCACACCACCACCACCACCACCACACCACCACACACCACCACCACCACCACCACCACAACCACACCACCACCTCACCACACCACCACCACCACAACCACCACCACCACCACCACCACCACCACCACCACCACAACCACACCACCACCTCACCACACCACCACCACAACCACAACACCACTACAACCACCACAACAACCACAACACCACTACAACCACCACAACGACCACCACACCACCACAACCACCACAACGACCACCACACCACCACAACCACCACAACGACCACCACACCACCACAACCACCACAACGACCACCACACCCACCACCACCACCACCACCACACCAACAGTTTCCAGTTAGTGTGTCGTGGTCTTCAAGCACTGCTTCCAGTCAGGTCAAGATGGTCCCCAATCACCACCTTCCAGTCAGGTCAAGATGGTCCCCAATCACCACCTTCCAGTCAGGTCAAGATGGTCCCCAATCACCACCTTCCAGTCAGGTCAAGATGGTCCCCAATCACCACCTTCCAGTCAGGTCAAGATGGTCCCAATCACCACCTTCCAGTAATGACGTCACAGGCTTCCATTAACTACATAAACCCTTACAGTGGTGATTATAACCCCTTAACGAGGCCTTGGTTACAGCTACAATCGCTCTGATTGGTGTTTCTCCAATCTCTGAGACCAATGTTTTAATCGCATTAGTTTCCCTGCCGCGATTGGTTAGGTTCTTCAGCAGCAGTTAGCGGGAAGACCTGAGGGGGGGGGTGCCACCGTGAGGGGGGGGTGCCACCGTGAGGGGGGGGGCCGGTGCCAACGTGAGGGGGGGGGGGGGCCTGGTAGTGGTGTTCGCTAGAGAAAAGGCGACGAAGCGCTGGTGGTGGTGGTGGTGGTAGTGCTGGTGGTGGTGCTGGTGGTGGTGGTGGTAGTGCTGGTGGTGGTGGTGGTAGTGCTGGTGGTGGTGCTGGTGGTGGTGGGTGGTAGTGCTGGTGGTG
>NC_059607.1:24032336-24036388 GCF_020424385.1 Procambarus clarkii | reverse complement strand
AGAGAGAGAGAGAGAGGGTGAGAGACGGTGAGAGACTTAACATCGCATTTACAATTTTTTGTCTTACACCACAATCTTAATTGTGATAATCCAAGGAGAATCTTTTTTCTTGGCTGACGTTGTTTGAGTTCTCAATAACTATCAATTCATCAGACACCATTATTTCCTTCTATGAGTAGATGTGTTTGTGTCTTGTAGCATGTATCGCTTAAGCTCTTCATTCTTACACCCAAGTGCCTGAAACTTATCACTTTAAAAGCATCTTATTTCCTGTTTCCCAATCAAAGATTTTTTATTAATATCTGCATGAAGATTTTCGTGTCTTCTACATGAGTAATTTTCATGTTGATTTGTGTATCATTCTGCCAATGATGACACGAGGATGTGTCCTGTATTTTTGTCTGTATCTGATAAGACACTGGGGTACAGAGCAGCGGTGCAAGGACTGTGCCCTGGGGTACAGAGCAGCGGTGCAAGGACTGTGCCCTGGGGTACAGAGCAGCGGTGCAAGGACTGTGCCCTGGGTACAGAGCAGCGGTGCAAGGACTGTGCCCTGGGGTACAGAGCAGCGGTGCAAGGACTGTGCCCTGGGGTACAGAGCAGCGGTGCAAGGACTGTGCCCTGGGGTACAGAGCAGCGGTGCAAGGACTGTGCCCTGGGGTACAGAGCAGCGGTGCAAGGACTGTGCCCTGGGGTACAGAGCAGCGGTGCAAGGACTGTGCCCTGGGGTACAGAGCTTTGCATTGACTGGCTTAGTCATTGTGTTCTGATATGATAGGTGTTCTGGTGGTGACTGCTGCACTTGCCACCACCTCGCCACCACCTCGCCACCACCTCGCCAGCCCCTCGCCACCACCTCGCCAGCCCCTCGCCACCACCTCGCCACCACCACCTCGCCACCACCTCGCCACCACCTCGCCACCACCTCGCCACCACCTCGCCAGCCCCTCGCCAACACCTCGCCAGCCCCTCGCCAGCCCCTCGCCACCACCTCGCCACCACCTCGCCACCACCTCGCCACCTCGCCAGGACCTCGCCACCTCGCCAGGACCTCGCCACCTCGCCAGCACCTCGCCAGCCCCTCGCCAGCCCCTCGCCAGCCCCTTGCCAGCCCCTTGCCAGCCCCTCGCCAGCACCTCGCCAGCACCTCGCCAGCACCTCGCCAGCACCTCGCCAGCACCTCGCCAGCCCCTCGCCAGCCCCTCGCCAGCCCCTCGCCAGCCCCTCGCCAGCCCCTCGCCAGCCCCTCGCCAGCCCCTCGCCAGCACCTCGCCAGCACCTCGCCAGCACCTCGCCGCCACCTCGCCGCCACCTCGCCGCCACCTCGCCGCCACCTCGCCGCCACCTCGCCAGCACCTCAAGACGAGGACAGGGTGCCTCAGAGCATCTTCCATCTCGGGGATGCAGCATCCAGACTACTCCCTCACCTTATTAGGACCTGGCCATATGGCGCCCGCCATCCCCAGACTCCTCGTGTGTGTGTGTGTGTGTCTCTCTCTCTCTCTCTCTCTCTCTCTCTCTCTCTCTCTCTCTCTCTCTCTCCTCTCTCTCTCTCTCTCTCTCTCTCTCTCTCTCTCTCTCTCTCTCTCTCTCATAACTGGTCCATGATCTCTCATAAAGTTATTGAATGTCTACTCACTTGACCCTCCACACCTGTCGGCATGAGGTCCTTGGAGCCCTCCACACCTGTCGGTATGAGGTCCCCTGGAGCCCTCCACACCTGTCGGTATGAGGTCCCCTGGAGCCCTCCACACCTGTCGGTATGAGGTCCCCTGGAGCCCTCCACACCTGTCGGTATGAGGTCCCCGGAGCCCTCCACACCTGTCGGTATGAGCCCCCCCGGAGCCCCCCACACCTGTCATACAAGAGTGCCCTTTTCCTAACCTACCAGAGGACCCAAAACAGAAAACGGGTCAGTGTGTCAACTTCGCCCTACGGCCAAAAATCGTCGTACTAAAAAATGGAAGCGGCTGGCGACAGTGTCGTACTGTCCCGTTTTCTGTTGTGGGTCCTCTGGTAGGTTAGGATAAGGACAACTTTAAATTGACCGTTTTCTTAACCGTGGGGGGGGGGAGACTTAGGAGGACGGGCTGGTGGGTTATAATGTCTCTTGCTAGGTTGTAATGTTATTGTTTAAGGGGGTCTTTTTTAAGGGGGGGGTCTTTTTTAAGGGGGGTCTTTAAGGGGGGTCTTTTTTAAGGGGGGGTCTTTTTTAAGGGGGGGTCTTTTTTACGGGGGGTCTTTTTTAAGGGGGGGGTCTTTTTTAAGGGGGGGTCTTTTTAAGGTGGGGGCTTTTTAAGGGGGGTCTTTTTTAAGGGGGGTCTTTTTTAAGGGGGGTCTTTTTTAAGGGGGGTCTTCTTTAAGGGGGGGGGTTTCGCTGGGATGCTGGGGATTCATCTGCAGATTTGTGCAAGTGATGCTTGTGTGTGTATCTTGTAAGATTGGTGATCTTACAAGAACCAAGTGCTCTTGTAAGATCACCATACTATTGTACAGTAGTTAGTGGTGGTAGTTGTGGAACTGGCAGCGGCAGTAGTTAAGAGTCCAGGGGCAAGATTCACCAAGCAGTTACGCAAGCACTTACGAACTTGTACATCTTTTTTTTTTAATCTTTAGCGGCTTTGTTTACAATTATTAAACAGTTAATGAGCTCCGAAGCACCAGGAGGCTGTTTATAACAATAACAACAGTTGATTGGCAAGTTTTCATGCTTGTAAACTGTTTAATAAATGTAACCAAAGCCGTCAATGATTGAGGAAAGATGTACACGTTCGTAAGTGCTTGCGTAACTGCTTCGTGAATCTGGTCCCAGGTTCATAAGTGCTTGCGTAACTGCTTCGTGAATCTGGTCCCAGGTTCGTAAGTGCTTGCGTAACTGCTTCGTGAATCTGGTCCCAGGTTCATAAGTGCTTGCGTAACTGCTTCGTGAATCTGGTCCCAGGTTCGTAAGTGCTTGCGTAACTGCTTCGTGAATCTGGTCCCAGGTTCGTAAGTGCTTGCGTAACTGCTTCGTGAATCTGGTCCACGATGACGTCTGTTGAGATTGTTAGTGAGGGTAGTTACGGTGTTGGCACCAACACGATGGTTTGTATCAGTGGTGGTGATTGTGGTGGTTGTTGTAGCGACGGTGGTGGTAGTAGTGGTAGCCGGTGATGCTGGTGGTCGGCGGCGTATTCATGTATTCGGTTTCACGACCCGCCACAGTTCGTATCCCGGCTGTGGGTGGAGAGGCTCTATTGCATTCTGGTCTAGGGAGTCTCTTTGAACCCGGGACACAAACGAAGCACTTCCACCAGGAGCGGAACACACGGCTCACCAGGCACTAATTTCCCACCAGCTTTTGATCCAAATATCCAGACTTCTTCAGACTTGACATTTTTCGGTAACTGGAGCGGACTTTATGGCGACTTATCTCGGCCTACATGAACGGGGTGAGAATAGCTTGAGCTACCTCATCCCTCTGTGTGTATTCTACCTCAATAAACTTATTTCAATTTCAATCTCAGCCTACACCAGGTCAACAACTATTATTGAAAGAAAAGCAATATGAAAGGCTTAGGAGTAATCTTGTCAAAGACTTTATTGTGTTTATTAAAACCAAAGTATCCGTCACAACTGCAAGAAAAATGACAGGTTGGATAACAAGAACTTTTCACACTAGAGATGCTATACCGATGATGATACTCTTCAAGACGCTAGTGCTCTCTAGAGTGGAGTACTGCTGCACAATGACAGCCCCTTTCAAAGCTGGAGAAATTGCTGACCTGGAGAGCGTGCAGAGATCCTTTACTGCTTGAATCCACTCAATAAATCGTTTTTTTTTTATTATTGGGACCATTTTTAAAATGTCAGAATGTGTATTCCCTCGAGCACAGGCGATATAAATAAAATATTTTCACGGAAATAACACCCTGCCATTCCTCCGGGTCTCGTGTGAGAACCCTGAGAGAGAACTATCAGAGGCCCGAGACTGTTCAACACGCTTCCACTACACATAAGGGACATAACTGGCCGACCCCTCACAGTGTTCAAGAGAGAACTATCAACATCAG
>NC_059607.1:24009836-24029836 GCF_020424385.1 Procambarus clarkii | reverse complement strand
TAGAAAGAAGAAGGGAGAGGGGGGGACATGATAGGAACGTATAAGATACTCAGAGGGATTGATAGAGTGGACATAGACGAAATTTTCACACGGAATAGTAACAGAACGAGAGGACATGGATGGAAGCTGGAAACTCAGATGAGTCACAGAGATGTTAGGAAGTTTTCTTTTAGCGTGAGAGTAGTGGGGAAATGGAATGCACTTCAGGAACAGGTTGTGGAAGCAAATACTATTCATAATTTTAAAACCAGGTATGATAGGGAAATGGGAGAGGAGTCATTGCTGTAAACAACCGATGCTCGAAAGGCAGGATCCAAGAGTCAATGCTCGATCCTGCAGACACAACTAGGTGAGTACACACTAGGAAGTGATGTGGTGGAGGCTGACTCCATACACAGTTTCAAATGTAGATATGATAGAGTCCAGTAGGCTCAGGAATCTGTACACCTGTTGATTGACAGTTGAGAGGCGGGACCAAAGAGCCAGAGCTCAACCCCCGCAAGCACAAGTAGGTGAGTACAGTTAGGTGAGTACAACCACACAGCATGTGTGTGTGTGTGTGTGTGTGTGTGTGTGTGTGTGTGTGTGTGTGTGTGTACTAATCATAGTATGATTATGTATGTTATGATAATCATAGTATGCTAATCATAGGCGACCAAAATCACTGGGAGAGACGGTGGGGGTCAGGAGGAGGCATCGAACCACAGGCCAGTAACACTGACAAGCTTCAACAGTGTAGGTATGTGGGCCTGCGGGCCGCTCCAAGCAACAGCCTGGTGGACCAACCGGGCTGTGGTGGGTATGTGGGCCTGCGGGCCGGTCCCAGCAACAGCCTGGTGGACCAACCGGGCTGTGGTGGGTATGTGGGCCTGCGGGCCGCTCCAAGCAACAGCCTGGTGGACCAACCGGGCTGTGGTGGGTATGTGGACCTGCGGGCCGCTCCAAGCAACATCCTGGTGGACCAACCGGGCTGTGGTGGGTATGTGGACCTGCGGGCCGCTCCAAGCAACAGCCTGGTGGACCAACCGGGCTGTGGTGGGTATGTGGGCCTGCGGGCCGCTCCAAGCAACAGCCTGGTGGACCAAACTCTCACAAGTCGCGCCTGGCCTCGGGCCGGGCTTGGGGAGTAGAAGAACTCCCAGAACCCCATCAACCAGATATCAAAACTCAGAACATCATTCAGGAGCTTAAATAAGTAGGCATTTAGATCGCTGTTCACCACCTACGTGAGACCAGTCTTAGAGTATGCTGCCCTATCATGCAGCCCCTCATCTAAGAAAGCACATAACTAGAAAAGGATTTGAGGTTTGCAACAAGAGGGTCATGCTGGAATTCCGAGGGATAATGTATGAAGAAAGACTGAAGGAACTAGACCTTATGTCAGAGAGAGAGAGAGAGAGAGAGAGAGAGAGAGAGAGAGAGAGAGAGAGAGAGAGAGAGAGAGAGAGAGAGAGAGAGAGAGAGAGAGAGAGAGAGAGAGAGAGAGAGAGAGACATAACATTTATAAAATACTTTGAGGGATTGACAAAGTTGGAAAAAGAGTGGAAATTCCAAATTAATATCAGTATAACTATAATACTCTAGAACAGAGATATTATAAGTGCAAGTTTACAAGTACAGGCTCTCTCATAAGTTAAGGAGAGTTAACCCACTACAGTATTGAAAGTAAACCTGTGTTATACCTGAGTAGGTTCTGGGAGTTCTTATACTGCCTAAATATTCCTATTGAACGCCCATTAAGAACCGCTCCTTGTAATACTGACATCTCTGGCTTCATGCAGGTCAGCGTTCAATCCCCCGACCGTCTACAAGTGGTTGGGCACCATTCCTTGTCCCTGTCCCCATCCCAAATCCTTATCCTGACCCCTTCCTCTGTGCTATGTAGTCGTAATGGCCTGGTGCTTTCTCCCTGATGGTTCCCTTCCCTTCTGAATCATTCAAAATAAATCCTACAGGTACAGTACCAGAACCAACTGTTGTTTCATCAATATTTAAGACTGCAGCCATGGCAATATCCGGTTCACACGTTGCCATATCCGGTACACACGTTGCCATATCCGGTACACACGTTGCCATATCCGGTTCACACGTTGCCATATCCGGTTCACACGTTGCCATATCCGGTACACACGTTGCCATATCCGGTTCACACGTTGCCATATCCGGTACACACGTTGCCATATCCGGTACACACGTTGCCATATCCGGTTCACACGTTGCCATATCCGGTTCACACCTTGTCATATCCGGTTCGTACCTTGCCATATCCGGTTTGTACCTTGCCATATCCGGTTCGTACCTTGCCATATCCGGTTCGTACCTTGCCATATCCGGTTCACACGTTGCCATATCCGGTTCGTACCTTGCCATATCCGGTTCGTACCTTGCCATATCCGGTTTGTACCTTGCCATATCCGGTTCGTACCTTGCCATATCCGGTTCGTACCTTGCCATATCCGGTTCGTACCTTGCCATATCCGGTTCGTACCTTGCCATATCCGGTTCGTACCTTGCCATATCCGGTTCGTACCTTGCCATATCCGGTTCACACCTTGCCATATCCGGTTCGTACCTTGCCATATCCGGTTCGTACCTTGCCATATCCGGTTCGTACCTTGCCATATCCGGTTCGTACCTCGCCATATCCGGTTCACACCTTGCCATATCCGGTTCGTACCTTGCCATATCCGGTTCGTACCTCGCCATATCCGGTTCACACCTTGCCATATCCGGTTCACACCTTGCCATATCCGGTTCACACCTTGCCATATCCGGTTCGTACCTCGCCATATCCGGTTCACACCTTGCCATATCCGGTTCATACCTCGCCATATCCGGTTCGTATCTTGCCCTCTCCACCTCAGGTTTTGCATTTCCAACCCTGAAATAGGAGCCACCTTCTCAAGGGAAGCCGTTTGAGCCACAAGTGTTGCAATACCTCGCAATAACCAGGTGATTCCCTGCAGTGTCTGCGGGGCTGACGAGTGTGTATGGGACGGGTTCATCTGTCTGGAGGCGTGTGATGAGTTAGTAGCACTGTGGGAGGGGAGGGGGGGAGGCTGTATAGGCCTTTTAGGGTGGGAGATCAATACTAGGAAGGGTGGCGGAGGGTGGGGGGGGGGTGAGAGGGGGTAGAGAGATGAGTAGGAGGATGGTTATGAGGGACGGGGGGAGGGGGGGGGGAGGGGGTTGGCTGTTGGATGAGAGATGTGTAACAGGTGTTGTGTGATGTACTCAACTCCCCTTTCACTCAACCCCCCTCTCATTCAACCCCCCTCATTCAACACCCCTCTCATTCAACACCCCCTCTCACTCCCCGCCCCCTCTCACTCCCCGCCCCCTCTCACTCCCCGTCCCCTCCCTGCCCCCCCCTCCCTGCCCCCCCCCCACAGTACAACGCGACAATACCCAAGAATTCAGCAAATTAAACGTCACAAGAAAGAGGATAACAACAGTAACAACTCCAGTGAACATGTCCCCTTCTAACCCCCCCCTCCTTCCCCCTCTCCTGCCCCCTCCTTCTAACCCCCCCTCTCTTGCCCCTCCTTCTCCCCCCCTCTCTTGCCCCCCCTTCTCCCCCTCCACCTCCCCATCCCCCTGCCTGCATCCCTCATCCACCTATCACCCCCCCACCCACCCTCCTCTACGTTCCCCTACCCCCCCCCCCCTTGGAGGTTGAGGGCCTGAGAAGGGAGGTCCAGGGCGCCTCACTACCGGAGCTGCTCGCCGGAGTGGAGTCCGAGACATTAAGGAGGAGGAGGAAGCTCAGAGATGGATGTAAGGTCGCACCTGAGGAAACGTTTTGTCTCCATTGATAAACAGGAAGCTTTGTGTGTGTGTGGGGGGGGTGAGGGTGTGTGTGTGTGTGGGGGGGGGGGTGGGGTGGGGGTGAGTGTGTGTGTGTGGGGGGGGTGAGTGTGTGTGTGTGGGGGGGTGTGTGTACTCACCTAATTGTGCTTGCGGGGGTTGAGCTCTGGCTCTTTGGTCCCGCCTCTCAACCGTCAATCAACTGGTGTACAGATTCCTGAGCCTATTGGGCTCTATCATATCTACATTTGAAACTGTGTATGGAGTCAGCCTCCACCACATCACTTCCTAATGCATTCCATTTACTAACTACTCTGACACTGAAAAAGTTCTTTCTAACGTCTCTGTGGCTCATTTGGGTACTCAGCTTCCACCTGTGTCCCCTTGTTCGCGTCCCACCAGTGTTGAATAGTTCATCCTTGTTTACCCGGTCGATTCCCCTGAGGATTTTGTAGGTTGTGATCATGTCCCCCCTTACTCTTCTGTCTTCCAGTGTCGTGAGGTGCATTTCCCGCAGCCTTTCCTCATAACTCATGCCTCTTAGTTCTGGGACTAGTCTAGTAGCATACCTTTGGACTTTTTCCAGCTTCGTCTTGTGCTTGACAAGGTACGGGCTCCATGCTGGGGCCGCATACTCCAGGATTGGTCTTACATATGTGGTGTACAAGATTCTGAATGATTCCTTACACAGGTTCCTGAACGCCGTTCTGATGTTAGCCAGCCTCGCATATGCCGCAGACGTTATTCTCTTTATGTGGGCTTCAGGAGACAGGTTTGGTGTGATATCAACTCCTAGATCTTTCTCTCTGTCTGTTTCATTAAGTACTTCATCTCCTATTCTGTATCCTGTGCCTGGCCTCCTGTTTCCACTGCCTAGTTTCATTACTTTGCATTTACTTGGGTTGAACTTCAACAGCCATTTGTTGGACCATTCACTCAGTCTATCCAGGTCATCTTGTAGCCTCCTACTATCATCCTCTGTTTCAATCCTCCTCATAATTTTTGCATCGTCGGCAAACATTGAGAGGAACGAATCTATACCCTCTGGGAGATCATTTACATATACCAGAAACAGTATAGGTCCATGTGTGACGGTGAGGGTGTGTGTGTGTGTGACGGTGTGTGTGTGTGACTGTGTGTGTGTGTGACTGTGTGTGTGTGTGTGTGTGTGTGAGTGTGTGTGTGTGGGGGGGTGTACTCACGTAGTTGCATTAACCTAGTTGTGCTTGCGGGGGTTGAGTTTTGGCTCTTTGGTCCCGACTCTTAACAGTCAACCTATGAGTGAGAGTCCTTCTAGTATCTCTAGTTCTAGACTATTCTCTTCACTGGCTTTCCTTACGCGAACAAAAAGTTAGTTTTAACATCCCAATGATTCGTCTACTCCTCAAGTTCTTCTACACTGTCTTATACTGAACATGTCTTCTTTATTAACACTGCCTGCCAATCTCACTGAGAATCTCACATGTTGTTGTCATGTCTCCACACCTCATCCGTTCTTCAATTGTGGATCGTTCGGCTTCCATCAGTGAAGATAAGGATGAGAAATAGCAGCGGTGCAAGGACTGTGCCCTGGGGTACAGAGCAGCGGTGCAAAAACTGTGCCCTGGGGTACAGAGCAGCGGTGCAAGGACTGTGCCCTGGGGTACAGAGCAGCGATGCAAGGACTGTGCCCTGGGGTACAGAGCAGCGGTGCAAAAACTGTGCCCTGGGGTACAGAGCAGCGGTGCAAGGACTGTGCCCTGGGGTACAGAGCAGCGGTGCAAGGACTGTGCCCTGGGGTACAGAGCACCGATGCAAGGACTGTGCCCTGGGGTACAGAGCACCGATGCAAGGACTGTGCCCTGGGGTACAGAGCAGCGGTGCAAGGACTGTGCCCTGGGGTACAGAGCACCGATGCAAGGACTGTGCCCTGGGGTACAGAGCTTTTCACTGCACTTGGACTTGATCTCACTTGATTGACTGTTACTCTCCGCATTCTGTTTGACAGAAAATGGAAAATCACGCACCTCACTTTACCCGTTATTCCTAATGAACTCACTCCATGGTCACACTTCTCAAATGCCTTTGCCAAATCTGTGTGTTCATGACTCCATGACAAATAAGTTGCTTGTATTTGTCTCTTAGCGTAAATGAAGCAGCAGTTTTCTCATGATCTGGGTTCTAGACTCGTCGAAACAACAAGAGACTCAAGAGCAGCTGCTGTTCCCGCTCTTTAGTGTGGCACCTGCGGGTCGATGACACCAACAGCCTCATCGATCAGGTCTCCGATCAGTGTGCGGGAGACTAATAACTCCAGACATCACTAGTCCTGGAGTGTGCAGCACCTGCCTGGAGGCCCTACTTAGTTAAACACAAGACAAAGTTAGAGAAGATTCAGAGGTATGCCATCAGGCTCGTCCTGGAGCTGAGAGGTAAGAGTTATGAGGAAAGGCTATAGGAATTAAGCCTCACGTCCCTGGAAAACAGAATAGTAAGGGGAGACATGATCACCACCTGCAAAATATTTAGAGGAATTGATAGGGGTGGACAAGGACAAACTATTTATAATGGGTGGAGCAGTAACGAGGGTACACAGGTGGAAACTAAGTACCCAAATGAACCACAGAGACATTAGTAAAAACTTTTTCAGTGTCAGAGTAGTTAACAAATGGAATGCATTAGGAAGTGATGTTATCTTGAGATGATTTCGGGGCTTTTTAGTGTCCCCGCGGCCCGGTCCTCGACCAGGCCTCCACCCCCAGGAAGCAGCCCGTGACAGCTGACTAACACCCAGGTACCTATTTTACTGCTAGGTAACAGGGGCATAGGGTCAAAGAAACTCTGCCCAGTGTTTCTCGCCGGCGCCTGGGATCGAACTCAGGACCACATGATCACAAGTCCAGTGTGCTGTCCGCTCGGCCGACCGGCTCCCTGTGGTGGAGGCTGACTCCATACACAGTTTCAAATGTAGATATGATAGAGCCCAGTAGGCTCAGGAACCTGTACACCTGTTGTGTAACGGGGGGGGGGGGATAGAGCCCAGTAGGCTCAGGAACCTGTACACCTGTTGTGTAACGGGGGGGGGGGGGGTAGAGCCCAGTAGGCTCAGGAACTGTACACCTGTTGTGTAACGGGGGGGGGGGGGTAGAGCCCAGTAGGCTCAGGAACCTGTACACCTGTTGTGTAACGGGGGGGGGGGGGGTAGAGCCCAGTAGGCTCAGGAACCTGTACACCTGTTGTGTAACGGGGGGGGGGGGGGGTAGAGCCCAGTAGGCTCAGGAACCTGTACACCTGTTGTGTAACGGGGGGGGGGGGGGGTAGAGCCCAGTAGGCTCAGGAACCTGTACACCAGTTGTGTAACGGGGGGGGGGGGGGGTAGTGAAGAAACTCTGAACAAAGTAAAGGAAGAAGGAGAGAGGAGGAGGGAAGAGAAGGGCGGGGATGGGTGGATAGAACATGGGGGGAGGTTGAGGCAGGAACTGAGGTGGAGAAGAGGCGAGCGGGAATAGAAAACGGGGAGAGGGGAGGCAGGAGGAAACGAATGGAGGAGGAGTAGAGTGATGTAGGAGGAATAAGAAGATTAGGGAGAGTAGACTGATGTTATTCTATCTACTCTCTATGATGTTATTCTATACTGATATTCCAAGATGTTCTGAAGTTTGCTGCCACCACCTGTCATTGAATCTAACTTCACTTCCACTTAATGCGACAGGAACACTGCTTAATTTAGTTATCTCTCACGTGTTCATCAAGATATCTTTCCTAGCCTTAACTCTTACTTGTGGGGACATTGATTCAAAAAGACGACTAAACAAAAGCCAAGCTTGTTCTTCTACACATAGATTTTTATTACCAAATTATTTCAATTACCAGCAATTGATATTTAACACTGACATTCTATTATTTAACACAATATTTACCAAATTAAAAAGGGGGGGGGTATCACCCACTCCATACACGCCCACTCCATACACGCCCACTCCATACACGCCCACTCCATACACGCCCACACCATACACGCCCACACCATACACGCCCACACCATACACGCCCACACCATACACGCCCACACCATACACGCCCACACCATACATGGCTAAATGGTTCAGACTCCACTAGCTCGTCAACACTAAGACACCCAATCAAGACAATGCATTACTGACACTCTTACCTCACAACTCAGACGGATGCACCCTGAGGGTGCATCCGTCTTGTTGGGTGTTGGCTGTCACCCGTCAGGGTGAGGAAGACTGGCTGGTCACCTTCTCTCTGTGTAAGGCGGTTGCTAACTGAATCTACCAGCCATCCCTAACGTGGGGGAAGCTGTCTACTCTCTTCCTCATGCCCAAATAAGGCCTGAGAAGCAAAACTAACCCGTATAGGACCCAGGCGGGTCCTGCAGTACACAAGGCCCTCCTTGTTACGTACTGCCGTCAGCAAAGCTGTGCCGGCTCACTCTTCCACTACCATCTCGCACCATCCCAACACGCACATACGCATACACACACACACAATTACAACTCACAATTATACATGAAAGAGTGCAAAATACTTGCACTGTTACAGTTGATTGACGGTTGAGAGGCGGGACCAAAGAGCCAGAGCTCAACCCCTGCAAGCACCACTAGGCGAGTACAGAGAACAAGACACCTCCCCCCCCCCTAGTATAAGGGGGGGGGTCATCAATACCAACCAGACTACCAATCAGAGGCGCCCCACGAGGGATGAATGCCAATGTGGTGCCATTGGGTAAGGCCAGACACCTGTAGGCAGGTCAAGTACAGTGCCAATTAGCAAGCTGTTCACTATGACCAAGTGCCAGTTTGACAGTAGGTAGTTTAGCAGTCAGGATCTTGAGAGCAGTGACCAACCAGGCTGTAGTGGGCCTGCGGGCCGCTCCAAGCAACAACCTGGTGGACCAAGTTATCATAAGACAAGCCTCGCCACTCAGGCTGGTATCCAGCAAGCAGTTAGGCAATTACGAAACCTGTTCATCTTTTCTGACTCGTAGGTCCCGTGCTGGGTTCAACAGGTTGTGATGTTTGCCACCTTAGCAAGTAGTTTAATGAGTGTAGAGGAAGCCGCCGTGCCGGAGGAAAGATGTAGCGGCTTCGTTAAGTGATCAGTTAAGTCCTTCACGAGTCCTGACCATGAGCCTTGCCGCTATTGGTTTACATACCTGGAGCCAGATTCACGAAGCAGTTACGCAAACACTTACGAACCTGGAAGCCAGATTCACGAAGCGGTTACGCAAGCACTTACGAACGTGTACATCTTTCCTCAATCATTGACGGCTTTGATTACATTTATTAAACAGTTTACAAGCATGAAAACTTGCCAATCAACTGTTGTTATTGTTATAAACAGCCTCCTGGTGCTTCGGGGCTTATTAACTGTTTAATAATTGTAAACAAAGCCGCCAAAGATTGAGAAAAGATGGACAGGTTCGTAAGTGCTTGCGTAACTGCTTCGTGAATCTGGCCACTGGTTGGTATGGGCAAGTAGAGCAGAAGAGCGGGTGTGTAAGAGCGATTTACACCTCAATAATTCATGAGTACACTGTATATTGCATTAGTAGAGCATACAGTATACTGTATACAGAGTATACGGTATAGTATACTGCAGTTGCCACACTTTCATAGTGTAGTATACACTACACTGCTCTTCAGGGTATAACTACACCTATACACTACACTGCAGCTTCGGAGCCAAGAAAGCAATAACTACACTAAAGTGCGTTTGGATTGTACACTTCAGAAGGTTAAAAGTATTAAAGTGTGTCCAACTGTAATGCAATAGTTCACTAATGTTAAAAGTTGATTATACTGCAGTGCCGCTGTAGGTTGAGTCACTGTAACCGTAGTGGCATCACCTGCCACGGGGCACTGTAGCGGTGTCGACGAAACATTTACATCACACAGTGACCGCTTGTACACACTCATACTGTGAGCCTGGGAACGGAGACGACCCCCCACCCCCCTGTCACGTGATCTTCCAAGGCGTGTCTTCTCCCCCCCCCATCTTCTTCCCCCTCCCCCATCTAATGTTGCCCAACCACCACCACCTTGGGATAAGGCACAGGAGTGTGCAGGAAAACGAGTTATGCCTAAGAATATATTGACCTTGGTCATGCAGGGCTCATGGGGGTGGGGGGGTGGGGGGGGGCCAGGTGGCCCACCACCTCTCTGGCCCACCCCACACTAGTCCCCTCCCCCCTTCTAGGCCCCAAGCAAACTGGCCCGCCCCCACCCTGGCCATCTCCTTCGCCCTGATATAGGCTTGGTTGGTGGCTTGGGTGGTGGCGCCGCCCATGTGGGTGGCGGGGAGGGGCTCGGGGTTCGCTCCCCCTCCCCCCCACTCCCGCCCTTCACCGCCCACCTTGTGGTGAGTCCGAGGATCAACGTCCCCGCGGCCCGGTCGTCGACCAGGCCTCCTGGTTGCTGGACTGGTCAACCAGGCTGTTGGACGCGGCTGCTCGCAGCCTGACGTATGAGTCACAGCCTGGTTGATCAGGTATCCTTTGGAAGTGTTTATCCAGTTCTCTCTTGAACACTGTGAGGGGTCGGCCAGTTATGCCCCTTATGTGTAGTGGAAGCGTGTTGAACAGTCTCGGGCCTCTGATGTTGATAGTTCTCTCTTGAACACTGTGAGGGGTCGGCCAGTTATGTCCCTTATGTGTAGTGGAAGCGTGTTGAACAGTCTCGGGCCTCTGATGGTGATAGTTCTCTCCTGAACACTGTGAGGGGACACAAATGTGACACCATGGTCACATTTGTCGAAAGATTGTGAGAAAAAATGTGTATATTACGCGAGCCTTTTGCTTGTCTACCATGGCAGCTAAGGTCATGTCATGTTTGCAAAGACATTCGATAAATGTGACCATTGAGTGATAGCTCACAAAATGAGGTCAATGGGAATAACTGGTAAAGTTGAACGCTGGATGCTCAATTTCCTGTCGAGCAGAACTCAAAGAGTAACAGTCAATTAAATAAAATAGTCCAAGCGCAGTTAAAAGCTCTGTACCTCAGGGTACAGTCCTTTCACCACTGCTGTTCCTTATTCTCATATCAGATATAGACAAAAATACAAGTCACAGCTTCATATCATCCTTTGCAGATGACACAAAAATCAGCATGAAAATTACCTCTGCTGAAGACATTGAAAAACTACAAGTAGATATTAACAGTTTTCTATAGGGCAGCAGAAAATAACATGATGTTTAACAGTGACAAATTCCAGGTACTCAGGTACGGTAAAAATGAGGACCTTAAACATAATACAGGTTACAAAACACAGTAAAATCTGCCCATAGTAGGAAAACAGCATGTCAAGGATTTGGGAATAATGATGTCTGACGACCTAACGTTTAGGGAGCATAACCAAGCAAATATTGCGTCAGCCAGAAAAATGATAGGATGGATTACGAGAACTTTCAAATCCAGGGATCCCATCACAATGGTTGTACTCTTCAAGTCACTTGTGTTGTCCCGTCTTGAGTACTGCTCAGTACTCACTTCCCCCTTCAAAGCAGGAGAGATTGCTGAAATAGAGGGAATACAGAGAACATATACGGCACGCATAGACGAGATAAAACACCTAAATTATTGGGATCGTCTCAAAGCTCTCCTAATGTACTCACTAGAAAGGAGACGAGAGAGATACCAAATAATATATGCGTGGAAAATACTGGAGGGCCAGGTACCAAATCTTCACAGTAAAATAACAACGTACTGGAGTGAACGATATGGAAGAAAATGCAGAATAGAACCAGTGAAGAGCAGAGGTGCCATAGGCACAATCAGAGAACACTGTATAAACATCAGAGGTCCGCGGTTGTTCAACACCCTCCCAGCGAGCATAAGAAATATTGCCGGAACAACCGTGGACATCTTCAAGAGGAAACTAGATTGTTTCCTCCAAGGAGTGCCAGACCAACCGGGCTGTGGTGGGTATGTGGGCCTCCGGGCCGCTCCAAGCAACAGCCTGGTGGACCAACCGGGCTGTGGTGGGTATGTGGGCCTGCGGGCCGCTCCAAGCAACAGCCTGGTGGACCAACCGGGCTGTGGTGGGTATGTGGGCCTGCGGGCCGCTCCAAGCAACAGCCTGGTGGACCAAACTCTCACAAGTCGCGCCTGGCCTCGGGCCTGGCTTGGGGAGTAGAAGAACTCCCAGAACCCCATCAACCAGGTATCACAACTGAGAGAGGCAGGAGGTGTGTAAAGAGCGTGTACAGTGATGATATAACCAATGTTTACATTCACCTCATTCATGATGTCCGCATGTTACAAATTCATGTGTTGTTTAGTATGTATTATGTGTACTACACTACACGTGTTGAACCCCCCCCCTCTCCTTCCCCCCCCCTCCCTGTTCCTCCTCCTCTTCTCCTCTTCCTCCTCCTCTTCTCCTCTTCCTCCTCCTCTTCTCCTCTTCCTCCTCCTCTTCTCCTCTTCCTCCTCATCTTCTCTTCTTCCTCTTCCTCCTCCTCCTCCTCTTCCTCCTCCTCCTCTTCCTCCTCCTCCTCCTCCTCCTCCTCCTCCTCCTCCTCTTCTTCCTCCTCCTCCTTTTCTTCCTCCTCCTCCTCTTCCTCCTCCTCCTCTTCCTCCTCCTCCTCCTCTTCCTCCTCCTCCTCTTCCTCCTCCTCTTCTCCTCTTCCTCCTCCTCTTCTCCTCTTCCTCCTCCTCTTCTCTTCCTCCTCCTCTTCCTTCTCCTCCTCTTCCTCCTCCTCCTCTTCCTCCTCCTCCTCTTCCTCCTCCTCCTCTTCCTCTTCCTTCTCCTCCTCTTCCTCCTCTTCCTCCTCCTCTTCCTCCTCTTCCTCCTCCCCCCCCCCCACCTTCTGACAACAACCTGGAGAAAGCTGGAAGTTGTCATTAAACAGATCCTTGAGATGGGCGACAAACTTACAAGAAAAACCTGCCAACCTTTCCCCCGTGCAAGAGGGAAATTGATAAACACCTCCAGAGGGAGGGTGATCAAACGAGCTGTGACTGCTCCATCAGAATACGTGCTGCGGCGGCCAGCTGACTGCTTCACGAAAGAGGAAACTGCGGTAAAGTAAGACGGAGGTAACTGAACCTTACGTCTCTGAAGGCGGGCGGGAGCAGAGAAGACATGATCGCAATATATAAAATACTCACTGGAGGAGCCGAAGGTAGACAAGGCGGAAATAATGCCATATGAGCAACGAGCAGGAATGAACGTTGAAGAGAAGTGGAGGGTACCTTGAGGTGCTTCCGGGGCTTAGCGTCCCTGCGGCCCGGTCTCCGACCAGGCGGTTGATCAGGTAGGTGGACCTGACCAGTGGGAGAAACAGGGGGGGGGGGAGAAATAGGAGGACGTAGAGGGGGGGGAAGCCATGATAGGCAGAGGCAACACCCTCCCCCCTTATGTTGACCCAGTAATAGGAGCCTGGACCCCCTATTGTACACACCGCCACCAATACCATTAGTGTCTCCCGACCACACCCTGCACCCCGCTCCCCCCCCCCCCTCATAACATGTACAGCCACACCACCTATATATATATAGTTGCACGCTAACTACACATACTTACAAGTACCAGTAGCGAGAGCACTCAGCGTAATATGGAGAAAGAGCCTGGATACAGGGCAGATACCAGCAGCACTTAAATCTGCAGATATAGCTCCGTTATCTTGAGGTTATCTTGAGATGATTTCGGGGCTTTTAGTATCCCCGCGGCCCGGTCCTCGACCAGGCCTCCACCCCCAGGAAGCAGCCCGTGACAGCTGACTAACACCCAGGTACCTATTTTACTGCTAGGTAACAGGGGCATAGGGTGAAAGAAACTCTGCCCATTGTTTCTCTCCGGCGCCCGGGATCGAACCCGGGACCACAGGATCACAAGTCCAGCGTGCTGTCCGCTCGGCCGACCGGCTCCCCGTTGCACAAGGGGGGGAGTAAAGCCTTGGCCAAAAATTATAGACCAGTTGCACTAACGTCACAGATAATAATAGTTTGTGAAAGAGTGATTAGGAATCAAATTTCTAGTTTTATGGAAAATAATGAGTTACACAACCCAGGACAACATGGGTTTAGAGCGGGAAGATCCTGTCTGTCACAGTTACTCAACCACTATGACAAAATCACAGAAGCTCTAGAAGAAAAGGAAAAATGCAGATGTTGTATACACAGACTTTACAAAGACATTCAGCAAGTGTAACCATGGAGTGATAGCACATAATATGAGGTCAATAACAATAACAGGGAATGTGGAGGAAACTGACTTGTGGGATTTATATATTTATTAGTTTATATTAATGTATATAGTAATTTATATAGTGATTTCTTTACGTTAATTATATTTCGATAGCGGAGTGTGTGATGTTTAAATTCCCACAAATCACTTCTTACACATTTTGTGTGGTTCATTGTTTATATGTATATATATGGGCGATCAATCACAATTATTGATTAGTCGACATTCACTACAGTATGTTAAACACGCCAGTCGACACTCATCTTGAGGGTGACATCTTGAGGGTGACATCTTGAGGGTGACATCTTGAGGGTGACATCTTGAGGGTGACATCATGAGGGTGACATCTTGAGGGTGACATCTTGTGGGTGACATCTTGCGGGTGACATCTTGTGGGTGACATCTTGAGGGTGACATCTTGAGGGTGACATCTTGTGGGTGACATCTTGAGGGTGACATCTTGAGGGTGACATCTTGTGGGTGACATCTTGAGGGTGACATCTTGAGGGTGACATCTTGTGGGTGACATCTTGAGGGTGACATCTTGAGGGTGACATCTTGTGGGTGACATCTTGAGGGTGACATCACTACCTGTACTAGTTGCCAGGTAATTGTTAATTCATCTTCCCCTTGAATTACACCTGCCATAGCATACACAATAATATAGCAGTAACCTAAATATGGCAGCTACGTCAGAAATATAGCATATTTAAATATAGAATTATAGTATATTGAATAAGAGCCAAATAATATGTACCCCGTTGGGGAGCTGGCTACGTGTCCGGGCTGGAATTCCTAAATCTAATTATTACTGGCCAACAACACGCTAGGTGGAACTGGAGTCGGGATGGCCTCCTCCTCCCTTTATGGTAGAGGACGAGTGTGTTTATAGTGGGAGCCGGTCGGCCGAGCGGACAGCTCGCTGGACTTGTGATCCTGGGTTCGATCCCAGGCGCCGGCGAGAAACAATGGGCAGAGTTTGTTTCATCCTATGCCCCTGTTACCTAGCAGTAAAATAGGTACCTGGGTGTTAGTCAGCTGTCACGGGCTGCTTCCTGGGGGTGGAGGCCTGGTCGAGAACCGGGCCGCGGGGACACTAAAAAAGCCCCGAAATCATCTCAAGATAACCTCAAGATAACTTTGCATCCCAAGAGCACTTTTGTGTGGAGCTTGAAGTGAGCTCCACGCCAGAGACTGTTGGGCTAACTTTAATAATGGCGACTACTGGCTCTCCTCCCACTCACATCCGGCCGTCAAGAAGGGGAAAGATGGGGCCCTACATTTATTCTATTTTAGCACTGATGATTAAGTTGAGTTCCAGGGAGTTGAACCATGACTGCAGTTAGTTCACCTGCAGCCATAATGGTAAGTTCTTCTCCAGTAAACAGAGACAAACTACATATTCCATGTAACTACCACCCATTTGTCCATATCAGCTGCTTGACCTCAGCTACTTGACCTCATCTGCTTGACCTCATCTGCTTGACCTCATCTGCTTGACCTCATCTGCTTGACCTCATCTGCTTGACCTCATCTGCTTGACCTCATCTGCTTGACCTCATCTGCTTGACCTCATCTGCTTGACCTCAGCTGCTTGACCTCATCTGCTCGACCTCATCTGCTCGACCTCAGCTGCTTGACCTCGGCTACTTGACCTCGGCTGCTTGACCTCGGCTACTTGACCTCGGCTACTTGACCTCGGCTGCTTGACCTCGGCTGCTTGACCTCAGCTGCTTGACCTCGGCTGCTTGACCTCAGCTGCTTGACCTCGGCTACTTGACCTCGGCTACTTGACCTCGGCTGCTTGACCTCGGCTGCTTGACCTCAGCTGCTTGACCTCGGCTACTTGACCTCGGCTACTTGACCTCGGCTACTTGACCTCGGCTACTTGACCTCGGCTACTTGACCTCGGCTGCTTGACCTCGGCTGCTTGACCTCGGCTGCTTGACCTCGGCTGCTTGACCTCATCTACTTGACCTCAGCTGCTTGACCTCAGCTACTTAACCTCAGCTACTTGACAAAGTGTTCAGTGGTTCAGTCTTCTCCCGAATCTTTTTAATACATCAAAAAAACATTAAGATTTGTTTTAGCTTGACTTGTGTGTTCCTTTTTGTCTTTGTAAATTTCTCATAATGGTTTTTCTCTTCCTATTTCTTTTTTAACACTTGTGGGTGCATTAAACAGAGGTCTGGACCTCTTGTAGAAACTTTTAGGGAAGTCCCCCCATGGTCAGAAGCTCTGGGATGTCGGCGAGCATAAGAAATATTGCCGGAACAACCGTGGACATCTTCAAGAGAAAACTAGACTGTTTTCTAAAAGAAGTTCCGGACCAACCGGGCTGTGGTGGGTATGTGGGCCTGCGGGCCGCTCCAAGCAACAGCCTGGTGGACCAACCTGGCTGTGGTGGGTATGTGGGCCTGCGGGCCGCTCCAAGCAACAGCCTGGTGGACCAAACTCTCAGAAGTCAAGCCTGGCCTCGGGCCGGGCTTGGGGAGTAGAACAACTCCCAGAACCCCATCAACCAGGTGTCTGACGAACTGTGAAGTTGATGGTACATGGGTTCCAGGAGGACTTGACCAAACGACCTACACGAGGCTGACTAACACTTGATGAGTGTGGTGGTGGGTGATGGCATGACCTTGGGAGTGGCTGACTCGTCACACACACATTGTAACGTGTCGGAAAAGAATGCAGACGATGAGTCACAGTAACGGGGCTGAAGATACATGATGAGCACACCAGTCATCACCACAAGATGAGTCGACGTCGACGGTCACGTCCTGGACCACTGTCAAGTCCTGTGTTACCTGGTTGATACCTGGTTGATGGGGTTCTGGGAGTTCTTCTACTCCCCAAGCCCGGCCCGAGGCCAGGCTCGACTTGTGAGAGTTTGGTCCACCAGGCTGTTGCTTGGAGCGGCCCGCAGGCCCACATACCCACCACAGCCCGGTTGGTCCACCAGGCTGTTGCTTGGAGCGGCCCGCAGGCCCACATACCCACCACAGGCCGGTTGGTCCACCAGGCTGTTGCTTGGAGCGGCCCGCAGGCCCACATACCCACCACAGCCCGGTTGGTCCACCAGGCTGTTGCTTGGAGCGGCCCGCAGGCCCACATACCCACCACAGCCCGGTTGGTCCACCAGGCTGTTGCTTGGAGCGGCCCGCAGGCCCACATACCCACCACAGCCCGGTTGGTCCGGCACTCCTTGGAGGAATAAATCTAGTTTCCTCTTGAAAATGTCCACGGTTGTTCCGGCAATATTTCTTATGCTTGCTGGGAGGACGTTGAACAACCGCGGACCTCTGATGTTTATACAGTGTTCTCTGATTGTGCCTATGGCACCTCTGCTCTTCACTGGTTCTATTCTACATTTTCTTCCATGTCGTTCACTCCAGTACGTTGTTATTTTACTGTGTAGATTTGGTACTTGGCCCTCCAGTATCTTCCAGGTGTATATTATTTGATATCTCTCTCGTCTTCTTTCTAGTGAGTACATTTGGAGAGCTTTGAGACGATCCCAATAATTTAGGTGTTTTATCTCGTCTATGCGTGCCGTATATGTTCTCTGTATTCCCTCTATTTCAGCAATCTCTCCTGCTCTGAAGGGGGAAGTGAGTACTGAGCAGTACTCAAGACGGGACAACACAAGTGACTTGAAGAGTACAACCATTGTGATGGGATCCCTGGATTTGAAAGTTCTCGTAATCCATCTGATCATTTTTCTGGCTGTCGCAATATTTGCTTGGTTATGCTCCTTGAACGTTAGGTCGTCAGACATTATTATTCCCAAATCCTTTACATGCTGTGTTCCTACTATGGGTACATTTGATTGTGTTTTGTACTCTGTATTATGTTTAAGGTCCTCATTTTTACCGTACCTGAGTACCTGGAATTTATCACTGTTAAACTTCATGTTATTTTCTGATGCCCAGTCGAAAACTTTATTAATATCAGCTTGAAGTTTTTCAATGTCCTCAGCCGAGGTAATTTTCATACTGATTTTTGTGTCATCTGCAAAGGATGATACGAAGCTGTGACTTGTATTTGTCTATATCTGATATGAGAATAAGGAACAGCAGCGGTGCAAGGACTGTACCCTGAGGTACAGAGCTTTTCACTGCACTTGGACTAGATTTTATATGGTTGACAGTTACTCGCTGAGTCCTGTTTGACAGAAAACTGAGTATCCAGCGTCCTACTTTACCGGTTATTCCCATTGACTTCATTTTGTGTGCTATCACGCCATGGTCACATTTATCGAAAGCCTTTGCGAAGTCCGTGTATATCACATCAGCATTCTGTTTCTCTTCTAATGCCTCAGTGACTTTGTCGTAGTGCTCAAGTAGCTGTGAGAGGCACGATCTTCCCGCTCGAAATCCATGTTGGCCTGGGTTGTGAAGGTCATTGGTCTCCATGAAATTGGTGACCTGACTCCTAATCACTCTCTCAAATACTTTTATGATGTGCGATGTTAGTGCAACTGGTCTATAATTTTTTGCCAATGCTTTGCTCCCTCCCTTGTGTAGAGGGGCTATGTCTGCTACTTTAAGTGCATCTGGTATCTCCCCCGTGTCCAAGCTCTTCCTCCACACTATACTGAGTGCCTGAAAGGATAGAAGTGTGTAAGGATAGAAGCTGAAAGGAATATTTTCCTAACAATGCGATTAAAAAAAATATTTAGTTGCGTGTGCAGTGAGCTGTTTTGGTTGGTAATTAGTGCGGCCTCTGATCGTGAAGTCGGAGGGGATATATAAATTGCCCTCATCAATGGGAGGGGGGGGGGGGAGCAGCATCAGTATTCTGCTCTCCTGTGTCGGGGCAGACTCATGCCCCCCCCCCTCGCCCCCACAGTACACCAGGACTCATTAACTCCTCTTCCTCATCTAACTATGAGTGGGGGGGGGGGGAACCACTCCATTTTAACCTGTTAGTCGGGGAGGAGGGATAATGCCCCCCCCCTTGTCTCTGTCACACAGGTTACCTTGAGGTACTTCCTAGGATCAGTGTCCCCGCGGCCCGGTCGTTGACCAGGCCTCTGGTTGCTGGACTGGTCAACCAGGCTGTTGGACGCGGCTGCTCTCAGCCTGACGTGTGAGTCACAGCCTGGCTGATCAGGTGTCCTTTGGAGGTGTTTATCCAGTTCTCTCTTGAACACTGTGAGGGGTCAGCCAGTTATGTCCCTTATGTGTAGTGGAAGCGTGTTGAACAGTCTCGGGCCTCTGATGTTGATAGTTCTCTCTTGAACACTGTGAGGGGTCGGCCAGTTATGCCCCTTATGTGTAGTGGAAGCGTGTTGAACAGTCTCGGGCCTCTGATGTTGACAGTTCTCTCTCAGAGTACCTGTTGCACCTCTGCTCTTCAACGGGGGTATTCTGCACATCCTGCCATGTCTTCTGGTCTCATGTGGTGTTATTTCTGTGTGCAGGTTTGGGACCAGCCCCTCAATTATTTTCCACGTGTAAATTATGATGTATCTCTCCCGCCTGCGCTCAAGAGAATACAGATTTAGGCTCTTTAGTCGGTCCCAATAGTTTAGATGTTTTACATGATACATATTTTAGTATCTTTCATGTATATTTTGTGTTGCATTTTTTCCGTGTCTGATAATGTTTTTTTGTGTATTTACAGGTATGTGAAGGAGTTTGTGAAGCCACACCATGATGGCCACACCATGATGGCCACACCATGATGGCCACACCATGATGGCCACACCATAGTGGCCACACCATAGTGGCCACACCATGATGGCCACACCATGATGGCCACACCATGGTGGCCACATGGCCACACCATGATGGCCACACCATGGTGGCCACACCATGGTGGCCACACCATAGTGGCCACACCATAGTGGCCACACCATAGTGGCCACACCATAGTGGCCACACCATGATGGCCACACCATGATGGCCACACCATGATGGCCACACCATAGTGGCCACACCATAGTGGCCACACCATGATGGCCACACCATGGTGGCCACACCATAGTGGCCACA
>NC_059607.1:23892336-24004836 GCF_020424385.1 Procambarus clarkii | reverse complement strand
CGGGTGAGCAGGATAATACCTGGATTGTACCTGGGTGGGGTTCCGAGAGTTCTTCTTCTACCCCCCCCCCCCCCCCGAAGCCCGGCCCAGAGTTAGGGGGCTCTTGTATAGGACCCGAGGGTTCGAGTCTGTACAAGGACCCTAGTGTGGGGGGTCGTTAGGGGCCACCCTGGGTGGTGATTGCTGTATTGGTGATAACGATGGTAGGAACGTATAGGACCTTAGGGACCTTGTTACCGGGCTCTCCTTAACCCCCCCGCCCCCCTATTTGTCCCTCTAAATCACCCCTCCCTCCCTCCCCCCCCCCTCCCTAACCATCACAAGACCTAGGAGAGTGGCCCCCTCCCCTGTAGAGAGGCGGGACCCAAGAGCCGTAGGTCGCCTCTCGTAAGTACAACTAGGTGAATATATATCACTATTCGGTCCTATCTAGTCCTCATGCATCTCTACACGTTTAAACGTAGTCACATCTTAGATGTAGATACTCTAAAGATATCTCTAGACGTTGACATCTCCAAGCGATAAATGGCTGACTACATGCGCCCAGTTAACTTAACTATTGTCACCAGGCGTCATCATTGACGAATGTTAACATGGCTATAATTGGATGGGATAATTCCATCATAGTTTTATACACATTTCTTCAAGTCCATTCCACCCAGCGGTCGACCCCGAAAGATACATTCATTAATTTTAACAATTCTGTTCATTCAAAACAGAACTCTTCTCAAATATAAATATTAAAAATTAGCATATTGTGCATATTAAGGGATAGGTTAGGTTAGGTGTTTAGGTTCTGTTGGCGATTATTTGTAGTACGTGGGTGAAGCATTTACAGCGTTGTGGTTCGAACACAAGTCGTCAGTGAAGCACTTGTTCCGGAAGTGTTCGAACGTCATCAGTTGTGAGTCGTGTGTAAACCGTTTATCATTCATAAACAGCTGAGGGGTTGGCGGGTGGATGGAATGGTCTTTGTTTATGAAGACTGGCTGCGTGATTGACAATTTTAAGGTGACCTTGTGGCTTGTTAGGGAGAATAATTACTGTGTAGTTCACTGGTTCACTAGTGGACCGGTATACACCCGGGGGTGTGGTGGACCGGTACACACCCGGGGGTGTGGTGGACCGGTATACACCCGAGGGTGTGGTGGATCGGTATACACCCGGGGGGTGAGGTGGACCGGTATACACCCGGGGGGTGAGGTGGACCGGTATACACCCGGGGGGTGAGGTGGACCGGTATACACCCGGGGGTGTGGTGGACCGGTATACACCCGGGGGTGTGGTGGACCGGTATACACCCGGGGGTGTGGTGGACCGGTATACACCCGGGGGTGTGGTGGACCGGGATACACCCGGGGGTGTGGTGGACCGGTATACACCCGGGGGTGTGGTGGACCGGTATACACCCGGGGGTGTGGTGGACCGGTATACACCCGGGGGTGTGGTGGACCGGTATACACCCGGGGGTGTGGTGGACCGGTATACACCCGGGGGTGTGGTGGACCGGTATACACCCGGGGGTGTGGTGGACCGGTATACACCCGGGGGGTGTGGTGGACCGGTATACACCCGGGGGGTGTGGTGGACCAGTACACACCCGGGGGTGTGGTGGACCGGTATACACCCGGGGGGTGTGGTGGACCGGTATACACCCGGGGGTGTGGTGGATGGTACACACCCGGGGGTGTGGTGGACCGGTATACACCCGGGGTGTGGTGGACCGGTATACACCCGGGGGGTGTGGTGGACCGGTATACACCCGGGGTGTGGTGGACCGGTATACACCCGGGGGGTGTGGTGGACCGGTATACACCCGGGGGGTGTGGTGGACTGGTATACACCCGGGGGGTGTGGTGGACCGGTACACACCCGGGGGGTGTGGTGGACCAGTACACACCCGGGGGGGTGGTGGACCGGTATACACCCGGGGGGTGTGGTGGATCGGTATACACCCGGGGGGTGTGGTGGACCGGTATACACCCGGGGGTGTGGTGGATCGGTACACACCCGGGGGTGTGGTGGACCGGTACACACCCGGGGGGTGTGGTGGACCGGTATACACCCGGGGGGTGTGGTGGACCGGTATACACCCGGGGGGTGTGGTGGACCGGTATACACCCGGGGGGTGTGGTGGACCGGTATACACCCGGGGGGTGTGGTGGACCGGTATACACCCGGGGGTGTGGTGGACCGGTATACACCCGGGGGGTGTGGTGGACCGGTATACACCCGGGGGTGTGGTGGACCGGTATACACCCGGGGGGTGTGGTGGACCGGTATACACCCGGGGGGTGTGGTGGACCGGTACACACCCGGGGGTGTGGTGGACCGGTATACACCCGGGGGGTGTGGTGGACCGGTATACACCCGGGGGGTGTGGTGGACCGGTATACACCCGGGGGTGGTGGTGGACCGGTATACACCCGGGGGGTGTGGTGGACCGGTACACACCCGGGGGGTGTGGTGGACCGGTACACATCCGGGGGTGTGGTGGACCGGTACACACCCGGGGGTGTGGTGGACCGGTACACACCCGGGGGGTGTGGTGGACCGGTATACACCCGGGGGGTGTGGTGGACCGGGATACACCCGGGGGGTGTGGTGGACCGGTATACACCCGGGGGGTGTGGTGGACCGGTATACACCCGGGGGTGTGGTGGACCGGTATACACCCGGGGGGTGTGGTGGACCGGTATACACCCGGGGGGTGTGGTAGACCGGTATACACCCGGGGGGTGTGGTAGACCAGTATACACCCGGGGGGTGTGGTAGACCGGTATACACCCGGGGGTGTGGTGGACCGGTATACACCCGGGGGTGTGGTGGACCTGTATACACCCGGGGGGTGTGGTGGACCGGTATACACCCGGGGGGTGTGGTGGACCGGTATACACCCGGGGGTGTGGTGGACCGGGATACACCCGGGGGTGTGGTGGACCGGTATACACCCGGGGGTGTGGTGGACCGGGATACACCCGGGGGTGTGGTGGACCGGTATACACCCGGGGGTGTGGTGGACCGGTATACACCCGGGGGTGTGGTGGACCGGTATACACCCGGGGTGTGGTGGACCGGGATACACCCGGGGTGTGGTGGACCGGTATACACCCGGGGGTGTGGTAGACCGGTATGCACCCGGGGGTGTGGTGGACCGGTATACACCCGGGGGTGTAGTACTGGCAGGAGTCGGGTGTAATCACACTTCACACCTCGTCACCAGAGGTGTGGGAAAAGATTATATTGTGTAAGAGGGGGGAGGGGGGGGGCAAGTCCAATCTCAAGTCCTGGTATTCTCTCCTCACCATCAGTTCACTCTGCTGCCGAGATCATGGATGATGGTGATGAGGGAGGATGGTGATGGTGGTGAGGGAGGATAATGAGGGGAGATACAATAGGATAATGAATGACAATGACGGATGATAATGAGGTGTGAAGGAGAATGATGAGAGAGGGTGAGGAAGGTGAGGGAGTGAGTGAGGAAGGCAAGTGATGGTGATCGGTGATCACTGATGACAATGAGGGAGAATAATGAGATAAGGTAGGGGGGGGTGAGGGTCTGGGAACGAAGGTGAAGGCTGGGTCTGGCTGGGTCTGTGTGGGTCTGGCTGGGTCTGGGCGGGTGTGGCTGGGTCTGGCTGGGTCTGGCTGGGTCTGGCTGGGTCTGGCTAGTTCTGGCTGGGTCTGGCTGGGTCTGGCTGGGTCTGTGTGGGTCTGGGTGGATCTGGCTGGGTCTGGCTGGGTCTGGCTGGGTCTGTGTGGGTCTGGCTGGGTCTGGCTGGGTCTGTGTGGGTCTGGCTGGGTCTGTGTGGGTCTGGCTGGGTCTGGCTGGGTCTGTGTGGGTCTGGCTGGGTCTGGCTGGGTCTGGCTGGGTCTGGCTGGGTCTGGGTGGATCTGGCTGGGTCTGGCTGGGTCTGGGCGAGTCTGGCTGGGTCTGGCTGGGTTTGGCTGGGTCTGGCTGGGTCTGGGTGGATCTGGATGGGTCTGGCTGGGTCTGGGTGGATCTGGATGGGTCTGGCTGGGTCTGGGTGGATCTGGGTGGGTCTGGGTGGCTGTGGTGGATGTGTGCGGAGCCTGCGGGCCGCTCCAAGCAACAGCCTAACTGATCACCTTTGTCACCAAGACCAGGCTTAGGGAGTAAAATAACTCTCGAAACGAACTACAGGTAAAAATTTTCCTCCATCTATCTTCTGTTCTCCTCCACACACTCTCCATCTCTCCTCCTCCTCCTCCCTCGTCATTGTTGGAGGTCGTCTGCCATTATTGCCAAACCGTTTGGGCAGGTTTTGAGGGCGCGCCTTGCCGTAATTACCCCACTAATTACATTAATTAGGATTTGCATTTCATGTGTGTTGGGGGGGAGGGGGGGGGGGTCGTGCGCTTGTGTCAGGACTCTTGGTGGGAGCTGGCTGGCTGTCTGGCTCTCTGGCTGGCTGTCTGGCTCTCTGGCTGGCTCTCTGGCTGGCTGGTTGGCTCTCTGGCTCTCTGCCTGGCTGGCTGTCTGGCTCTCTGGCTGTCTGGCTCTCTGGCTGTCTGGCTCGCTGGCTGTCTGGCTGTCTGTCTGGCTCTCTGGCTGTCTGTCTGGCTCTCTGGCTGTCTGTCTGGCTCTCTGGCTGTCTGTCTGGTTGGCTGGCTGGCTGGCTGGCTGGCTGGCTGGCTCTCTGGCTGTCTGGCTGGCTCGCTCTCTGGCTGGCTGGCTCGCTGGCTGGCTGGCTCGCTGGCTGGCTCGCTGGCTGGCTGGCTCGCTGGCTGGCTGGCTCGCTGACTGTCTGGCTCGCTGGCTGTCTGGCTCGCTGGCTGGCTGGCTCGCTGGCTGGCTGGCTCGCTGGCTGGCTGGCTCTGGCTGGCTGGCTCGCTGGCTGGCTGGCTCGCTGGCTGGCTGGCTCGCTGGCTGGCTGGCTCGCTGACTGGCTGGCTGTCTGGCTGTCTGGCTCTGGCTGGCTGGCTGGCTCGCTGGCTGTCTGGCTTTCTGTCTGACTCGCTGGCAGTCTGGCTCGCTGGCTGTCTAGTTCTCTGGCTGTCTGGCTGTCTGGCTGTCTGGCTCGCTGGTACATACACGCTGCCCAAAGGGACCAAAGAGCCAAAGCTCAACCCCCTCAAGCAACTAGGTGAGTACACACACACCCGTGTGTGTGTGTGTGTGTGTGTGTGTGTGTGTGTGTGTGTGTGTGTGTGTGTGTGTGTGTATTATATGTAAGCGCGCAGTTTTCTTAATTTACCAATTACGGTCCGTATTGCCTTGTTAGCCAAGGTGCGACTCAGCGGTTCAGAGTGAGCGAGAACCTGCCCAATACACTCCTGTACCGTAAACCGGTTTCCAAGACTTTCCTCCAGCTGATGATAAGATTGTCATTAGCGGTAAACTGCTGATTGGATAATGTGTCCCCCCCCCAGGGTGATGAAGGGGGGGGGTCCCCCCCATATTGGAGGTCTGCATTATAAGAGGACCTTGTTCTCACCTAACTGTGCTTGCGGGATTGAGCTTGGGCTCTTTAGTCACGCCTCTGAACTATACGAGCTTGGAGATGCCTCAAGACATTAACTGTTCCCTGTAAGGGATCTGCGGTCATACATGTAGGGAAAGATGTACGGGTTTCGTAAATGAGTAGTTGAGTCTTTAGTGAATCCTGGTGCAGATGGTATGATATTGATTGATTGACTAGTAGTTTAGAGTTCATATTTGTACACTGCAAAATCGAGCTATTAGCTCTTGAGCCCCGCCTTTCTAACCAATTTAATTTTTCCTCTGGAAAATCCAATAATTGAAATTATAATTGAAAACCAGTTCCATTAACCCTGTGAGGCAGGACTTGCCATCCCTTAACCCATGTTGGTGCTGTGTCACAAAGTTCCTTCGCTCCAGATGCTCCACTAGCTTTCTTCGCACAATCTTCTCCATCAGCTTGCATGGTATGCGGGTTAGGGACACTGGCCTGTAGTTCAGTGCCTCCTGTCTATCCCCCTTCTTGTATATCCGGACTACGTTAGCCGTCTTCTCAATTTTTGGCAGTTCACCTGTTACCAGTGATGTGCTATACACATGGAGTGTGCGTGCGTGTGCGCGTGCGTGTGTCCGTGCGTGCGTGTGTCCGTGCGTGCGTGTGTCCGTGCGTGCGTGCGAGAGGGGCCAACAGTGCCGCTGCCAAAACGTTGACAACAAGAACACTGCTGCAGGAATGGTGATTGAGAAAAAGTGCGGCTCGAAACGTTGGGTCATGTTCGATATGGGCGTGACGGCCGCGGCGTTGGGCGTCTCCTTCGTGTTAGCGGGGTGCGGGGCGGGGTAGAGGGGGGCGGGGCGGGGTAGAGGGGGGCGGGGCGGGGTAGAGGGGGGCGGGGCGGGGCGGCGTGGCGTGGCGTGCAGGCCCTAAGGGAGTCGCTGCACTTTTCACGCCCGTGTACAAACGGCGACCATTCAGGACCTTTACCTTGACACTCTTTAACTCTTTCATCAGCCGACGGTGTGTGTGTGTGTGTGTGTGTGTGTGTGTGTGTGTGTGTGTGTGTGTGTGTGTGTGTGTGTGTGTGTGTGTGTGTGTGTGTGTGTGTGTGTGTCCCTTCTTGTATACCTGCAGAGAGTTTGGGGAGGTGTTCTACTCCCCGAGGGAGGGGGGGGGGAGGATATATATCGGGACAACATTAGCAGTCTTCCAAATTTGTGGCAGTTCCCCCGTTACCAGTAACGTGTTATACACCATTAAGAGTCAGACTAACATGATATGTATTGATTCTCTCACCAGTAAGAGTGGCAGGCAGAGTGGTTCTGTTCCTTCGAGTAGTTTCCATGGTGATATTCCTGCCCGGCCAACAGCCTTTGTCACATCTAACTCAAGCACAAGCTTCCTTACCTCCTGGAGCATACCGGAAGAGGGCTCAGGAAGGCAAGGTCCCAATTATCACAGTAGAACAACAACATACTCGAGCGACAGATAAGGAAATGCAGAATAGAACCCGTGAGGAGTAGAGGTGACATAGGCACAATCAGAGAACACTGTCTGAACATCAGAAGTCCACAGCTGTTGAATGTGGGCCTGCGGGCCGCTCCAAGCAACAGCCTGGTGGACCAACCGGGCTGTGGTGGGTGTGTGGGCCTGCGGGCCGCTCCAAGCAACAGCCTGGTGGACCAACCGGGCTGTGGTGGGTATGTGGGCCTGCGGGCCGCTCCAAGCAACAGCCTGGTGGACCAACCGGGCTGTGGTGGGTATGTGGGCCTGCGGGCCGCTCCAAGCAGCAGCCTGGTGGACCAACCGGGCTGTGGTGGGTATGTGGGCCTGCTGGCCGCTCCAAGCAACAGCCTGGTGGACCAGGTAGACAATAAATAGTTATCACAAGTCAATCGTGGCCTTAGGCCGGGCTCGGGGAGTAAGGTGACAGATGGATGTCTCAGAGCATGGGAGAGCCTCATCAGGTGGGCGTGCAGGTGGGCGTGCAGGTGGGCGGCTGGCAGAGTGCCCAGGCCGGGTACTCACAGGTGCCCCTGGGCATGAAGGAGGGGCAGGAGGTCCCGCCAGTCTTCACCCTGACGGCCGGCTGTTATTATACCATAAGTAATGGCTCCTGCCCCCTCTCTCTCAGGGTCATTGGCCGCCCTGCACGGTGTCTTCCCCCGCCCTCATGTGGGGGGGGGGCCTCATGTGGGGGGGGGTGCCTCATGTGGGGGGGGGGCGGTGCCTCATGTGGTGGGGGGTGCCTCATGTGGGGGGGTGCCTCTTGTGGTGGGGTGCCTCATGTGGGGGGTTATCTTGAGAGGTTATCTTGAGATGATTTCGGGGCTTTTAGTGTCCCCGCGGCCCGGTCCTCGACCAGGCCTCCACCCCCAGGAAGCAGCCCGTGACAGCTGACTAACACCCAGGTACCTATTTTACTGCTAGGTAACAGGGGCATAGGGTGAAAGAAACTCTGCCCATTATTTCTCGCCGGCGCCTGGGATCGAACCCAGGACCACAGGATCACAAGTCCCGCGTGCTGTCCGCTCGGCCGACCGGCTCCCTATGGTGCCTCATGTGGGGGGCCTCATGCAGGCGTGTGGGGGGGGAGGTGCCTTATGCTGCCGTTCGTATCCCGCTCAACATTTTTGTGGGAAATTACAGAGAGAGGGTCGACGGAGCTCCGGATGTTTGGAGTACTCAATCCCCCAGCTCCTTCTGGTCATTCCATTTACTCATTATCTTTACGCTAAAGGAAAGCCTTTCAGTACCCACTATGGCACATCTGAGTCCCAAGCTTCCATCCGGGACCTCTTGTTCTGTTGTTGTTCATTGTAAACATTTCCTCTTTCCAGGAATTTTTTTTTTGTTTGAAAAATGTTTCCTGTCAATTCTTCTTAAGTATTTTATACGTCTCTATCATGTCCCCCCACCCCCTCCGACCTCATTTCTAGCATCTTCAGGATTAGTTCTTTCAGTCTCTCTTCGTACCTCATCCCTCGCAGCTCTGGGTCCTTACTATGAGGTTACCTTGAGGTGCTTCCGGGGCTCAGCGTCCCCGCGGCCCGGTCGCCGACCAGGCCTCCTGGTTGCTGGACTGGGTCGAGTCTCGTTCCAAACTAGTTTCCCTTCATTATGTATAGGCCTTTCGGTCTCCTGGCTCTTGATCCCATTTCCATCACTTTACACTTGCTGGGGTTGAAATCTATCAGCCATTTCTCGGACCAGCTCTGCAATCTGTTCAAGTCATCCTGGAGAATCGTACAGTCCTCATCTGTCTCAATCCTCCTCCTCCTCCTCGTGTGTGTGTGTGTACTCACCTAGATGTACTCACCTAGTTGTCCTTGCTTCTTGGTCCCGCCTCCCAGCCGTCAAACAACTGGTGTACCAATAGGCTCAGGAATCTGTACACCAGTTGACTGACGGTTGGGAGGCGGGACCAAAGAGCCAGAGCTCAACCCCGGCAAGAACAACTAGGTGAACACACACACACTCACAGGGAGATCTTGTGGAAAGGGAAATCGTGCCTAACAAACCTTCTGGAATTCTATGATAAAATAACGAGGATAAGACAGGACAGAGATGGTTGGGCAGACTGCATATTTCTGGACTGCCAAAAAGCCTTTGATACAGTACCGCACATGAGACTGCTGTTCAAGCTCGAGAGGCAGGCGGGGGTGGGGGGAAAGGTCCTAGCATGAATAAGGAACTACCTAACAGGAAGGAGCCAAAGAGTTACGGTAAGGGGCGAGAAGTCGGACTGGCGAACAGTAACAAGTGGAGTACCACAAGGATCGGTGCTGGGACCAATTCTATTTCTAGTATATGTTAACGACATGTTTACAGGCGTAGAGTCCTACATGTCGATGTTTGCGGATGACGCAAAGTTGATGAGAAGAGTTGTGACAGATGAGGATTGCAGGATCCTCTAAGAGGACCTGAACAGGTTGCAGAGATGGTCAGAGAAATGGCTACTGAAGTTCAACACGAGCAAATGTAAAGTTATGGAAATGGGACTAGGTGATAGGAGACCAATGGGACAGTCAACCCATTCTCGCACTTTCTTACTGTCAATATTGACTTAATAAATACGTGCATATGTGACATACTAATTTATTGTGAATATTTTAGTTTACCTTGAAAAGCTTCATAGAAAACACCGACCTTACCTAACTTTCTTAGTATGTTAAGCATCTTATTGCTTCGTAATTACAAATATTACTTAACCTATATCTATAATAGGTATACCTATAATAGGTATACCTATAACCTATACCTATAATAGGTTAAGTAATAATTGTAATTATGAAGCAATAAGATGCTTACCTTAACATACTAAGAAGGTTAGGTAAGGTCGGTGTTTTCTATGAAGCTTTTCAAGGTTAACTAAAATATTCACAATAAATTAGTATGTCACATATGCACGTATTTAATAAGTCAATATTGACAGTAAGAAAGTGCGAGAACGGGATGGGTCAGTACACAATGAAGGGGAACAGTTTACCTGTGACGACGCGCGAAAGAGACCTGGGTGTGGACGTAACACCTAATCTATCTCCTGAGGCACATATAAATAGGATAATGACAGCAGCGTACTCTACACTGGCAAAAGTTAGAACATCATTCAGAAACCTAAGTAAGGAGGCATTTAGGGCGCTTTACACTGCCTACGTGAGGCCAGTCTTAGAGTATGCCACCTCATCATGGAGTCCCCACCTGAAGAAGCATATAAGGTAACTGGAAAAGGTTCAGAGGTTTGCAACGAGACTCGTCTCAGAGTTACGAGGGATGGGATATGAGGAGCGCCTGAGGGAACTGTGCCTTACGATACTAGAAAAAAGAAGGGAGAGGGGGTACCAATAAAATACTCAGGGGGATTGACAGAGTGGACATAGACGAAATGTTCACACGGAATAGTAACAGAACGAGAGGACATGGATGGAAGCTTGAAACTCAGATGAGTCACAGAGATGTTAGGAAGTTTTCTTTTAGCGTGAGAGTAGTGGGGAAATGGAATGCACTTAAGGAACAGGTTGTGGAAGCAAATACTATTCATAATTTTAAAACCAGGTATGATAGGGAAATGGGACAGGAGTCATTGCTGTAAACAACCGTTGCTCGAAAGGCGGGATCCAAGAGTCAATGCTCGATCCTGCAGACACAAATAGGTGAGTACACCCACACAAAAGGGTGTACAATGCGAGGAAGAGTGTGGACACATTCCCGGGGCCTAGCGGCTTGTGTAGGGGTGATCCCTTGTGGTGTTGTGGGGATTATGGCGCCCTCCTCTCACATACCACCGTTCGTATCCCGCTCAACACTTTTACTGGAAATTGAAATACATTTAGGTCTAAATTACACACACAGGGATGAAGTAGGTCATCATGGTTGAAGGACTTGTAGGCCCCCAAAGTAACATGTAAACATGCTCTGTATACTACAGAGGTGTACCTGGTTGATGGGGTTCTGGGAGTCCTACTCCCCAAGCCCGGCCTACTTGTGAGAGTTTGGTCCACCAGGCTGTTGCTTGGAGCGGCCCGCAGGCCCACATACCCACCACAGCCCGGCTGGTCCACCAGGCTGTTGCTTGGAGCGGCCCGCAGGCCCACATACCCACCACAGCCCGGCTGGTCCACCAGGTCCACCAGCCCGGTTGGTCTGTTGCTTGGAGCGGCCCGCAGGCCCACATACCCACCACAGCCCGGTTGGTCCGGCACTCCTTGGAGGAAACTATGTAGTTTCCTCTTGAAGATGTGGCTCTCCGAATTAGTAACTGGGCGTCCACAATGCAAGCCGAGTTGGTATCAATACTGGTAGGACTCGAAATTATTGACAAAACTGAAGTAGACAGCTTAATTATTTCCGACTCCCTTTCCTCACTACGAGCAATAAACAGTTTGCAATCAAGTAATAACGTGCTTGTCTTGGAAGCTAGACGTAGATATATAAGAATACTTAGCAAGAGGGTAAATATAAAAATGTTGTGGATTCCTCCTCACATTGGCCTGCAGGAACATGACAAAGTTGACGCCCTTGCTAAGGCTGCAGTAAATAAAGACAGTATTGAACGGAATCTTGAGTTATCAAATAGTCCCTTAAAAGTGTCATTAGACGAGAACTCCTGGATGGATTTGAAGAAAGTAGAACAGTGCAAACTGGAACTAGCAGGTCCATTGTTCATCACAATGAAATGTGTGAAGCAAAACATGTGTATGGGGCAAGTAACAAAGTCAGTAGACTAACAAATGTTGTCACAGCTCGTATAAGACTTGGCTACATGTATCTCTGGCAGTTTGGCTTGTATAGGGATCTAGATGAAGAAATGTGTAAAGTGTGTGGGCAAAGACAGGGACACACACTCGAACACTATATCTTGAATTGTAGCAAAATTGAGACATTTAGAGATAAATCTAAGCTCACTCTGTATGATATGACAACCTATCTTATTACCAGGGATAAATTACCTGAAATCCTTGCACTGTATCCATATTTCGCTTCCAGTAGATAAACGACATATGAGATTCAGAAACAAGTAGTGTATTGCGAGGACTAATAATAAACAGAAGCTCCCCTATGACTCTGTAATATCCCCATTGGTCAAATTATTATGTATTAGCGATAAGACCTACCATTAATGTATAATGACTTACTGTATATATATAGCTCTTGAAATAGCACTTTCTCTGTAACTAGCTGACATTGTAACTATAAGGTGTGAAGGATAGATGAAACTGTAATGCTTCTTGCGCTACCGCTCACAGGATGAGTATGGGGTGCACAATAAACTAGCCGCCTTCGGCGGCAACAATAAAAAAAATCCTTGGAGGAAACTATCTAGTTTTCTCTTGAAGATGTCCACGGTTGTTCCGGCAATATTTCTTATGCTCGCTGGGAGGACGTTGAACAACCGTGGACCTCTGATGTTTATACAGTGTTCTCTTATTGTGCCTATGGCACCTCTGCTCTTCACTGGTTCTATTCTGCATTTTCTAACATGTCGTTCACTCCAGTACGTTGTTATTTTACTGTGTAGATTTGGGACCTGGCCCTCCAGTATTTTCCATGTGTATATTATTTGATATCTCTCTCGTCTCCTTTCTAGAGAGTACATTTGGAGAGCTTTGAGACGATCCCAATAATTTAGGTGATTTATCTCGTCTATGCGTGCCGTATATGTTCTCTGTATTCCCTCTATTTCAGCAATCTCTCCTGCTCTGGAGGGGAAAGTGAGTACTGAGCAGTACTCAAGACGGGACAGCACAAGTGACTTGAAGAGTACAACCATTGTGATGGGATCCCTGGATTTGAAAGTTCTCGTAATCCATCCTATCATTTTTCTGGCTGCCGCAATATTTGCTTGGTTATGCTCCCTAAACGTTAGGTCGTCAGACATCATTATTCCCAAATCCTTGACATCCTGTTTTCCTACTATGGGCAGATTTGCACATATGGGCACAGCATGTAGAGCAAAACTGTTGCACCCATCCCTAATCCCCCCACAACTCCCCCCACCCTCACACCCTACCCCTAGCTAGGGGTTGGGTGTGGGGGAATTACGAGAAAGTGCCAAGCCATGATGACTACAACACTTGGAAGGGGTCATGGCACTCCTGTGGGGCTGAGGGAGGGGAGACATGGCACTCCTGCTGGGGGCTGAGGGAGGGGGGACATGGCACTCCTGCTGGGGGCTGAGGAGGGGGGGGAGGAGGGTGCTCGAGCCGTTCCTGGAGTGCCATCGTCGTGGCACTCCAGGAAACAAGGTAGGATGTTTATCTTGTTAATTGAGGGCCTTTGAACGCTCAACAGGTGAGGTAAACGACCAGCCACTACCCCCTAGTTACCTCACTCGTTCCTAGGATCAGTGCCCACTCGGCCCGGTCTCCGCTACCAAGCCTCCTGGTTGGTGGTCTGGTCAACCAGGCTGTTAGGCACTTCAAGGGTCAGTGTAAACAAAGCAGGCATATATAAACATATGTAGTCATATATGTAGGGCAATATAACACACGTGGCTACACGACACATGTGGCTACACAACACATGTGACGCCAGAAATAAGTAACCTTCATGACAGAAACGTTGCAATGTTTACACCTTGAACTATGCAAGTTCTGAACAGGCAGACAGAATAACAGAAGTACTACCCCCCGACCCCCACCCCACCCTCACCCCACCCTCACCCCCACCCTAGCCCCACCTCTACCCCCACCACGCCAAGTGTCACCCCACCATATGAGTCCCTCCCCCTCCCCGAAGATTCCCCCACCAACCATGTAATATCCGTGTCCATCCTGGGAGAGAAACAGAGGCAGGGGCTGAGGCTACGCTGTAATCCGTATGCTAAGCAGACCCCAGCGGACCCCAGGGGGACCCCAGGGGACCCCAGCGGACCCCAGCGGACCCCAGGGGGACCCCCAGGAATCCGTCTTGTTTATTAATATCCACCGTCATACCAAACAAAATTACATTCCTTTTTAATAGTGAATTTCGCCATTCATCTTGGCGCGGGGACCAGCCTCTCTGAGACCCGCCACAGGAATGGCGCCGTCCGTGGCCGTGACTGTCAACGGGAGTGGTGGCCACGGCTGACAGCAGACACCAGGAGCGGCAGCAAGGCACGGGCGGCCACGGGCGGCCACGGGCGGGATGTGGTAAAGGCAGACAAAAGATGTAGTGTGTGTGTGTGGAGGAGAAAATAGAATGATTGGTGAGTGGGCATCCGGCCGCCCATTGTTTTGTCGCCCCTTGAGGGAGGCGTCGAGCAGCCGCCCCTTGCTGATAGATTACCTGCCCTCCTGGGCCCTCACCTTGCCTTGCTGGGCCCTCACCTTGCTGGGGGCCCTCACCTTGCTGGGGGCCCCTCACCTTGCTGGGGGCCCCTCACCTTGCTGGGGGCCCCTCACCTTGCTGGGGGCCCCTCACCTTGCTGGGGGCCCCTCACCTTGCTGGGGGCCCCTCACCTTGCTGGGGGCCCCTCACCTTGCTGGGAGCCCCTCACCTTGCTGGGGGCCCCTCACCTTGCTGGGGGGCCCTCACCTTGCTGGGGGGCCCTCACCTTGCTGGGGGGCCCTCACTTTGCTGGGGGGCCCTCACCTTGCTGGGGGCCCTCACCTTGCTGGGGGCCCCTCACCTTGCTGGGGGCCCCTCACCTTGCTGGGGGCCCCTCACCTTGCTGGGAGCCCCTCACCTTGCTGGGAGCCCTCACCTTGCTGGGAGCCCTCACCTTGCTGGGGGCCCTCACCTTGCAGGGGGCCCTCACCTTGCAGGGGGCCCTCACCTTGCAGGGGGCCCTCACCTTGCAGGGGGCCCTCACCTTGCAAGGGGCCCTCACCTTGCTGGGGGCCCTCACCTTGCTGGGGGCCCTCACCTTGCTGGGAGCCCTCACCTTGCTGGGGGCCCTTTAGCCGCACCGCGCACCTGTTCCAGCCGCACCGCGCACCTGTTCCAGCCGCACCGCGCACCTGTTCCAGTCGCACCGCGCACCTGTTCCAGTCGCACCGCGCACCTGTTGCAGTCGCACCGCGCACCTGTTCCAGTCGCACCGCGCACCTGTTGCAGTCGCACCGCGCACCTGTTCCAGCCGCACCGCGCACCTGTTCCAGCCGCACCGCGCACCTGTTCCAGCCGCACCGCGCACCTGTTCCAGCCGCACCGCGCACCTGTTCCAGCCGCACCGCGCACCTGTTCCAGCCGCCATCTTCCTCCCCAAGCTGTGTTCAGTCAGCTGTGAAAAACCTTTCCTTACTCTCAATGTTCTTAAGTCAATTTCTGGCTGAAATTTTATATTCCAGGGAAAAAAAGGGGCTTTCTCGCCAGGGGTCAGCGGCCCCCTTCAGGGCGTTCCTCTTCCGGAAACCTGTCCCTCGAGGGTGAGCTTGGAGGAAACTTATCCCTTGAGGGTGAGCTTGGAGGAACACCAATGCATTTTCCTAACATTTTCCTTGAATAGGAGTGCACTGCGTCAGGCGCCGGTGCAGGGAGAGTTTCTTTCACCCTATGTCCCCGTTACCCAGCAGTAAATAGTATGGTGCCCTACACCCAACAAGGAAGGTATGAGAGGCAGGAGATAGAGCAGAGGATAAGGAAGAGGAAGTAGAGAGAAATACAATAATGTATAAGACAGACAAGATGGAAATCGAGGCAAGAGATAAGGAGTTGTGGAGGATAACGAAATTCGTCTCGTATTCACCCTACAGTTATACATTATAGATGATGGATTCCAGGGGTAAGTTTGAAGCAGTCCCTCCTGGAAAGTGGCTATAGGAGACAGTCCCTCCTGGAAAGTGGCTATAGGAGACAGTCCCTCCTGGAAAGTGGCTATTGGAGACAGTCCCTCCTGGAAAGTGGCTATTGGAGACAGTCCCTCCTGGAAAGTGGCTATGGGAGACAGTCCCTCCTGGAAAGTGGCTATGGGAGACAGTCCCTCCTGGAAAGTGGCTATAGGAGACAGTCCCTCCTGGAAAGTGGCTATTGGAGACAGACCCTCCTGGAAAGTGGCTATGGGAGACAGTCCCTCCTGGAAAGTGGCTATAGGAGACAGTCCCTCCTGGAAAGTGGCTATAGGAGACAGTCCCTCCTGGAAAGTGGCTATAGGAGACAGTCCCTCCTGGAAAGTGGCTATAGGAGACAGTCCCTCCTGGAAAGTGGCTATAGGAGACAGACCCTCCTGGAAAGTGGCTATAGGAGACAGACCCTCCTGGAAAGTGTCTATTGGAGACAGTCCCTCCTGGAAAGTGTCTATTGGAGACAGTCCCTCCTGGAAAGTGGCTATAGGAGACAGACCCTCCTGGAAAGTGGCTATAGGAGACAGACCCTCCTGGAAAGTGGCTATAGGAGACAGACCCTCCTGGAAAGTGGCTATAGGAGACAGACCCTCCTGGAAAGTGGCTCCTGGAAAGTGGCTATAGGAGACAGACCCTCCTGGAAAGTGTCTATTGGAGACAGTCCCTCCTGGAAAGTGTCTATTGGAGACAGTCCCTCCTGGAAAGTGGCTATAGGAGACAGTCCCTCCTGGAAAGTGTCTATTGGAGACAGACCCTCCTGGAAAGTGGCTATAGGAGACAGTCCCTCCTGGAAAGTGGCTATTGGAGACAGTCCCTCCTGGAAAGTGGCTATTGGAGACAGACCCTCCTGGAAAGTGGCTATAGGAGACAGTCCCTCCTGGAAAGTGGGTATAGGAGACAGTCCCTCCTGGAAAGTGGGTATAGGAGACAGTCCCTCCTGGAAAGTGGGTATAGGAGACAGACCCTCCTGGAAAGTGGGTATAGGAGACAGACCCTCTTGGAAAGTGGCTATAGGAGACAGTCCCTCTTGGAAAGTGGCTATAGGAGACAGTCCCTCCTGGAAAGTGGCTATAGGAGACAGTCCCACCTGGAAAGTGGGTATAGGAGACAGACCCTCTTGGAAAGTGGGTATAGGAGACAGACCCTCTTGGAAAGTGGGTATAGGAGACAGACCCTCCTGGAAAGTGGGTATAGGAGACAGACCCTCCTGGAAAGTGGGTATAGGAGACAGTCCCTCCTGGAAAGTGGCTATAGGAGACAGTCCCTCCTGGAAAGTGGCTATAGGAGACAGACCCTCTTGGAAAGTGGGTATAGGAGACAGACCCTCTTGGAAAGTGGGTATAGGAGACAGACCCTCTTGGAAAGTGGGTATAGGAGACAGACCCTCTTGGAAAGTGGGTATAGGAGACAGACCCTCCTGGAAAGTGGCTATAGGAGACAGACCCTCCTGGAAAGTGGCTATAGGAGACAGACCCTCCTGGAAAGTGGCTATAGGAGACAGTCCCACCTGGAAAGTGGGCTATAGGAGACAGTCCCTCCTGGAAAGTGGCTATAGGAGACAGACCCTCCTGGAAAGTGGCTATAGGAGACAGACCCTCCTGGAAAGTGGCTATAGGAGACAGACCCTCCTGGAAAGTGGCTATAGGAGACAGACCCTCCTGGAAAGTGCCTATAGGAGACAGACCCTCCTGGAAAGTGGGTATAGGAGACAGACCCTCCTGGAAAGTGGCTATAGGAGACAGACCCTCCTGGAAAGTGCCTATAGGAGACAGACCCTCCTGGAAAGTGGGTATAGGAGACAGACCCTCCTGGAACCCTGGAGGGGAACTTAGTGCTCACAAACCCCCTCAGGATGGCCGATGAAAAAAGCTGACGTAGCCGGCATTAGGATGAATTAGAGCGGGTAATCCAGTTTGCGGGTTCTATGCGCCGTGTATTGATTTGACTGGTTGAGACGGACGGTGTGGGAGAGGCGTGGGAGAGCGGGGGATTGTGGGATGGGAGGGCACACTGATTGTCCAATGGGGGGAAGTACTCGTGTGTTTACTATTTTTATCTGCAGGATCGAGCTCTTAGCTCTAGGACCCCGCCTTTCTAGCCATCGGTTGTTAGATGTACAGACTTTTCAATGATATCTACTGCATCTCTGTACTGTCTCCCCCTCTCCCCCTTTTCTTTTTAACTAAGAATAAGGGTCCATAAGGACTGTCAAATGATATACCTGGTGACACTGCAAGCAAGAGCTGTAATCCTGCCTCAGCTAAGTTGACACCTACTCCCAGAGGCCCATTTATTTCATGAGCCTGTTATATGCATCAGTAGGAATAGCCTTTATATTGCCAGAGCCTTCATGTGATCAGGTGACCTGATCTCCCGTGTGTCAACCTGTTGAGTGAACAAGTTCCAGATGAGAGTCAGGCTGAGAGTGAATGATCGCTGATGGAGTGATATTCTTGAGAGTGACACTTCCAGCGTGAGACTGTTGAAGGTTGAGAGCCTAGTGCTACGGGTGGTAACTGCTGGTTGTCCACGGGGTTGGGCCAGGTGCAGAACTTTGAGAATGTTGGCCTTGTACATAACAGTAAGACCACCAACGTCCCGACGGTGTTGCAGACTGATGTTCAGACCGTTCCCACCAGACTTGGTCAAGAGTAAGAGACGAGCCTTCTGGCACGTCTCTTTGTCCAAAAGTCTGATTAATGATTGGGGGGGGGGCAATCCAGGAATGGTGTGCCGTTACCCCCCCCCCCCCCTCTCTCTCTCTCTTTCTCTCTCTCTCTCTCTGGTCCTGGGTTTGAGAGAGAGAGAGAGAGAGTCAAAGCTCAACCCCCACAAGCACAACTAGGTGAGTACACATGGGAGGGGGGCCTTTCGCTGTCCACTCGGCTTCGTGGCTGAGTGGAAAGCGCTCGGGGTTCGTAGTCGTAAGGGCTCGGATTCGATTCCCGGCCGAGGCAGAAACAAATGGCCAGAGGTAATAGGGCCTGATAACCGAGTGATCAGCGCTTCGGATTTGTAGTCATGAGGTTCGGGGTTCGATCCCCGATGTAGCCGGAAAGAAACAGGCAGAGTTTCTTTCACCCTGATGCCCCTGTTTACCTACCAGTAAATAGGTACCTGGGAGTTAACCAACTGCTGTGGGCTGCTTCCTTCTTATACTGTGTAACAAAAAAGGAGGCCTGGTCGAGGACCGGGCCGCGGGGACGCTAAGCCCCGAAATCATCTCAAGAAAACCTCAAGATAAACCAGGTACCTATTTACTGCTAGGTGAACAGGAGCATCAGGTGAAAAAAACTCTACCCAATCGTTTCGAACCCGAGCCATTAGGACTACCACACACCTGCAACAGGTGTGTGCACGTGTGTGCCACATCAATAGTACACCTTAGTGTGTATTAGGGGGGGGGGGGGACAGGCAGGTGAGAGAAACAGATAACCATTATCTTATCTAATGAACAAGTACATATCATCTTGACCTGTATGATTCGTGTTTTGTTTTGTGTCAACCTGCCTATTGCAGCAGTTGTCTGGCATACGTGAATACACGTGTGAGTGTTCTGACATATATGTTTATCATTGCAGGTGAGCGTGAGGCACAAACCACCTGATGGAACCAGGTAGGACCCCTTATACTGTGGGTATGACAGTACCCCCTGACCCCTGTACCCTTATACTGTGGGTATGACAGTACCCCCTGACCCCTGTACCCTTATACTGTGGGTATGACAGTACCCCCTGACCCCTGTACCCTTATACTGTGGGTATGACAGTACTCCCTGACCCCTGTACCCTTATACTGTGGGTATGACAGTACCCCCTGACCCCTGTACCCTTATACTGTGGGTATGACAGTACTCCCTGACCCCTGTACCCTTATACTGTGGGTATGACAGTACCCCCTGACCCCTGTACCCTTATACTGTGGGTATGACAGTACCCCCTGACCCCTGTACCCTTATACTGTGGGTATGACAGTACCCCCTGACCCCTGTACCCTTATACTGTGGGTATGACAGTACCCCCTGACCCCTGTACCCTTATACTGTGGGTATGACAGTACCCCCTGACCCCTGTACCCTTATACTGTGGGTATGACAGTACCCCCTGACCCCTGTACCCTTATACTGTGGGTATGACAGTACTCCCCTGACCCCTGTACCCTTATACTGTGGGTATGACAGTACCCCCTGACCCCTGTACCCTTATACTGTGGGTATGACAGTACCCCCTGACCCCTGTACCCTTATACTACTGTGGGTATGACAGTACCCCCTGACCCCTGTACCCTTATACTGTGGGTATGACAGTACCCCCTGACCCCTGTACCCTTATACTGTGGGTATGACAGTACCCCCTGACCCCTGTACCCTTATACTGTGGGTATGACAGTACCCCCTGACCCCTGTACCCTATACTGTGGGTATGACAGTACTCCCTGACCCCTGTACCCTTATACTGACCCCTGGGTATGACAGTACTCCCTGACCCCTGTACCCTTATACTGTGGGTATGACAGTACCCCCTGACCCCTGTACCCTTATACTGTGGGTATGACAGTACCCCCTGACCCCTGTACCCTTATACTGTGGGTATGACAGTACCCCCTGACCCCTGTACCCTTATACTGTGGGTATGACAGTACCCCCTGACCCCTGTACCCTTATACTGTGGGTATGACAGTACCCCCTGACCCCTGTACCCTTATACTGTGGGTATGACAGTACCCCCTGACCCCTGTACCCTTATACTGTGGGTATGACAGTACTCCCTGACCCCTGTACCCTTATACTGTGGGTATGACAGTACTCCCTGACCCCTGTACCCTTATACTGGGGGTATGACAGTACCCCCTGACCCCTGTACCCTTATACTGTGGGTATGACAGTACCCCCTGACCCCTGTACCCTTATACTGTGGGTATGACAGTACCCCCTGACCCCTGTACCCTTATACTGTGGGTATGACAGTACCCCCTGACCCCTGTACCCTTATACTGTGGGTATGACAGTACTCCCTGACCCCTGTACCCTTATACTGTGGGTATGACAGTACTCCCTGACCCCTGTACCCTTATACTGGGGGTATGACAGTACCCCCTGACCCCTGTACCCTTATACTGTGGGTATGACAGTACCCCCTGACCCCTGTACCCTTATACTGTGGGTATGACAGTACCCCCTGACCCCTGTACCCTTATACTGTGGGTATGACAGTACCCCCTGACCCCTGTACCCTTATACTGTGGGTATGACAGTACTCCCTGACCCCTGTACCCTTATACTGTGGGTATGACAGTACCCCCTGACCCCTGTACCCTTATACTGTGGGTATGACAGTACCCCCTGACCCCTGTACCCTTATACTGTGGGTATGACAGTACTCCCTGACCCTTGTACCCTTATACTGTGGGTATGACAGTACCCCCTGACCCCTGTACCCTTATACTGTGGGTATGACAGTACCCCCTGACCCCTGTACCCTTATACTGTGGGTATGACAGTACTCCCTGACCCCTGTACCCTTATACTGTGGGTATGACAGTACCCCCTGACCCCTGTACCCTTATACTGTGGGTATGACAGTACCCCCTGACCCCTGTACCCTTATACTGTGGGTATGACAGTACTCCCTGACCCCTGTACCCTTATACTGTGGGTATGACAGTACTCCCTGACCCCTGTACCCTTATACTGTGGGTATAACAGTACCCCCTGACCCCTGTACCCTTATACTGTGGGTATGACAGTACCCCCTGTACCCTTATACTGTGGGTATGACAGTACCCCCTGACCCCTGTACCCTTATACTGTGGGTATGACAGTACTCCCTGATCCCTGTACCCTTATACTGTGGGTATGACAGTACCCCCTGACCCCTGTACCCTTATACTGTGGGTATGACAGTACTCCCTGACCCCTGTACCCTTATACTGTGGGTATGACAGTACTCCCTGACCCCTGTACCCTTATACTGTGGGTATGACAGTACTCCCTGACCCCTGTACCCTTAGACTGTGGGTATGAGTGACAGTACCCCCTGACCCCTGTACTCTTATACTGTGGGTATGACAGTACTCCCTGACCCCTGTACCCTTATACTGTGGGTATGACAGTACCCCCTGACCCCTGTACCCTTATACTGTGGGTATGACAGTACCCCCTGACCCTTGTACCCTTATACTGTGGGTATGACAGTACTCCCTGACCCCTGTACCCTTATACTGTGGGTATGACGGTACCCCCTGACCCCTGTACCCTTATACTGTGGGTATGACTACTCCCTGACCCCTGTACCCTTACACTTCACTGTTGCAACCATTGCAAATCTTCTACCTGAAAGGACACTAAAAGCCCAACGGTTTTCTGTAGCTAAAATGTAAGAGAGAACAGTTGTGTCAAGGTGGACAAGCATTGGGTTCATGTTGGGATCTGACCTGTTCCTCCTGTACAACCCCCTCAACATGTGGGCCAGACCCGTGGCCCCGGGTGGGCCAGACCCGCGGCCCCCGGGTGGGCCAGACCCGCGGCCCCCGGGTGGGCCAGACCCGTGGCCCCCGGGTGGGCCAGACCCGTGGCCCCCGGGTGGGCCAGACCCGTGGCCCCCGGGTGGGCCAGACCCGTGGCCCCCGGGTGGGCCAGACCCGTGGCCCAGGTCAATCTACTACTGTCACTAGTCTGTCTGTGTCGTCTATAACGCACCAATACTGTCTCTTATCACACTGATCAAGAAAGGTGGACAGGAGATCGATCCCCGCGATGGCGGAAACAAATGGGCAGTTTCTTTCACTGATGCTCCTGTTCACCTAGCAGTAAATAGGTACCTGGGAGTTAGACAGCTGCCACGGGCTGCTTCCTGGGGGAATGTGTCTGTCTGAAAGAAAAAAAAAAAGTCGAGAGGCGGGCCGAAAGAGCCAGAGCTCTACCCCCGCAAACACAACTAGGTGAGTACTTCTGCACCGTCCAGCGCTGTTGCCACATGTAGCGACTTTCAGTGTTGCCACATGTAGCGACTTTCAATGTATCTTGCCATCCAAGATAGACTAGTCTCTCAGACGCCGAGTCGGTACACTGTTGCGGTGACCGCAGTTCCCCATCAGGACCGACTGAAGCACTTCCGTCTCTGTGGACTGTCAGCCGAGCACTGACTGTGCCCAAATTTATCGGTACCCTTGTTGTCTCGGTCGGCCACTGATTGGCTCTCACTTCCCGCCACCAGTCGGTCCGGCCACTCTGATTGGCTCTCACTTCCCGCCACCAGTCGGTCGGGCCACTCTGATTGGCTCTCACCTTAGTGCTTAGAAAACGTCAATATTGCGGTGCTTTACTAGTTATTAATAAGTCGTATTTTTCCCGTATTGGACGACTCCGTAAAGAAAGCGACGCATTAGGAGCAGTGTCCGGGTCGGACTGCTTTTGGCGGGAAAGTTTGGCGGTATTCTGCCTGTTGAGCTGCGGTTAAGGCACCTGATTGGTCGGGAACTTTTCTCTCAGTGCTGGAACTGTGGTGAAACTTGGGGGACGGGGGTCCCCGCCCCCTCACACTCCAGGAGAGGGGGGCGGGGACCCCCCCACACTCCAGGAGAGGGGGCTGTTATGGATGCCTTTTGAGTGGGGGGGGGAATCGGTGTGGGGTGTACGCTCCCGTTGGGGAAGGGGGGGGGGGAGGAGGAGTTATCTCATAAAATCGAGGAGGGGGGGGGTAGCGTGCACAGTGTGTACATATACCGCCCCCCTGACCCCTCTTTACCTGGAGACAGTTTCGCGAGTTGTTCTACTCCCAGAACCCGGCCTGAGGCCAGGCTCGACGCGTGATAACTTGGTCCACCAGGCTGTTGCTGGGAGCGGCCCGCAGGCCCACCACAGCCTGGTTGGTCCGGCACTTCTTGCAAGAACTTATCTAAGTGCCTCTTGAATACATCCACCTTTGTTCCAGCAATATTTCTAATGCTTGCTGGGAGGGTGTTGAACAGCTGTGGACCTCTGACGTTCAGTGTTCTCTGATTGTGCCTATGGCACCTCTACTGTTCAATGGTTCTATTCTGCATTTTCTTCCATACCTTTCGCTCCAGTATGTTGTTATTCTACTGTGCACAGATGGGACCTGGCCCTCCAGTATCTTCCATGTGTATATTATTTGACACCTTTCTCGTCTCCTTTCCAGAGAGTACATTTTGAGAGCTTTGAGACGGTCCCAATAGTTTAGATGTTTTATCGTGTCTATGCGTGCCGTATATGTTCTCTGTATTCCCTCTAACTCAGAGATCTCTTCTGCTCTGAAGGGGGAAGTGAGTACCGAGCAGTACTCAAGACGGGACAACACCAGTGATTTAAATAGTATTAACATTGCTGTGATCTCTGGATGTGAACGTTCTTATAATCCATCCTATCATTGTCCTGGCCGCCGCCGCCGCTATATTTGCTCGGTTATGTTCCTCGTTTCCACCACACCTCAGTACCTTGGAACTGATCACTGTTAAACATCACGTTATTTTCCGTTGCCCAATTGAAGACCTTATTCATATCTGCTTGTAGTTTTTCAGTGTCTTCTACAGAGGAAATTTTCATGTTCATTTTTGTATCATCTGCAAAGGATGACACGAAGCTGTGACTTGTATTTTTGTCTATATCCGGGATAAGAATGAGAAATATCAGTGGTGCAAGGACTGTGCCCTGGGGTACAGAGCTTTTCACTGCACTTGGGATTGATGATATTTGAACAAATCCACAAGGGCCGTGATGAGGGTTCGAATCTACGTCCTGACGCGCCTTAGTCGATTGCGCCACCACATGGTTAAAAGAATTGCAACCGGGAGTGGTACTGCCCCTCACACGGATCCTGCAGCCTCTCCGAGACACAAACCGGGATTTTTACACAATTCCACAATTTACACAATTACACATCAGGGGCGGTGTAGGGGGGGGGGCGGGGGAGGCTGTGGGCGGAGGAAGCTGTTAATAACATTAATTTGATGCTTATAGAGATATAAGAATGTTGGACCACAGGTCATTACCGCGTGCAGTGTTAGTGATGGTGTACTGCTGCTTCTGTGGCACTTTGTGAGGGCCCTGTTGGTTTTGTGGCACTTTGTGAGGGCCCTGTTGGGTTTGTGGCACTTTGTGAGGTCCCTGTTGGGTTTGTGGCACTTTGTGAGGGCCCTGTTGGGTTTGTGGCACTTTGTGAGGGCCCTGTTGGTTGTGTGGCACTTTGTGAGGGCCCTGTTGGGTTTGTGGCACTTTGTGAGGGCCCTGTTGGTTGTGTGGCACTTTGTGAGGTCCCTGTTGGTTGTGTGGCACTTTGTGAGGTCCCTGTTGGTTGTGTGGCACTTTGTGAGGGCCCTCTTGGTTGTGTGGCACTTTGTGAGGGCCCTGTTGGTTGTGTGGCACTTTGTGAGGGCCCTCTTGGTTGTGTGGCACTTTGTGAGGGCCCTGTTGGTTGTGTGGCACTTTGTGAGGGCCCTGTTGGTTGTGTGGCACTTTGTGAGGTCCCTGTTGGTTGTGTGGCACTTTGTGAGGTCCCTGTTGGTTGTGTGGCACTTTGTGAGGTCCCTGTTGGTTGTGTGGCACTTTGTGAGGGCCCTGTTGGTTGTGTGGCACTTTGTGAGGTCCCTGTTGGTTGTGTGGCACTTTGTGAGGGCCCTGTTGGTTTTGTGGCACTTTGTGAGGTCCCTCTTGGGTTTGTGGCACTTCTTGAAAAGTGTTTTGGTTGCAGAAGGTAACTTGTGAAATCAGGAGAAGTGACCAACCAGCCTTACAGAGGGAGGACACAAGGGCCTCCAAGTCCCACTTGCTGGGGAGGAGGAGGAGGAGGGAGGTGGAGGTGCAGCTTGGAACCGCTTGCTGGACATGGAAGGGGGGGGGAGGGGGGAGTTAGGACCAACATATAAGTGACCGAGGACGTCCCCTGTTAATACTCGGCAACTCGGCCTAATACCGTGCTAAACCACAGCTGACCAGTGTAGTGGACTATTGTCTCTACCTGATGACAACACTGCTTGTGTGTGTGTGTGTGTGTGTGTGTGTGTGTGTGTGTGTGTGTGTGTGTGTGTGTGTGTGTGTGTGTGTGTGGTGTAGTGTAGTGTAGTGTAGTGTAGTGTTCTTGAGGAAGGCGTTTCCTTTATGAGGCCGTTGATGGCTGAGAGCCTTGTGTCACCGGTGCCAACTACTGGAAGTCCACGGAGTTGGGCCAGGGGCGGAACTTTGAGGATGTTGGCCTTGTACATAACAGTAAGACCACCAACGTCACGACGGTGTTGCAAGCTGTGATGTTCAGACCGTTCCCACCAGACTTGGTCAAGACTAGCGGTGAGACTTGTCCCTATGGTTCTCTACCTTCTTTAAGAATTCTGATGAGAGAGGGAGAGCGGGCAGTCCAGGCGAGGGGTGCATACTCAAGATGGGAGTGAAGATTGTGCTGCGTATGTGGGTTTCCAGCCCCGGCCGTCACGGTAGTGTGAGAGACACAGTAGGGCTGGAAGTTCCCTGGCTACCTTATGCACGTGACTTTTCGTGGCCAATGAAGTCAAACTTGTTTCTCATTATGTCAATATCATCTCTGAACTGTGGGTGGTTGTTGTAGATTCGCTACCAGGAACAAAACGTTCCAAGTAGCACCGGCTATGGTGAGCCCGTAGTACAGTGGGGTTATTTTGTCACTCATTTGTAATCGTGTCTAATTTCCCGGATGCCGCCTAGTTATCATCGTCATCTCCTGTGTTTACTCTGCCGCATATGTGACCTGTTTACATATGTAAATATGTAAGGTGGGCAGTTACAGTAGGCATCCATCAGTCTCAGGAGACTATGAGTTACGCTCTGGTTGTCGATCTGGAGTGGCCTCTCCAGGGCGCAAAGCCAGGGTAGGTTGATGCGGGGGAGAAGCTGTTACCCATGCAGCAGGTCCTTTACATATGTAAAGCCATATGTAAAGGTCAGCATAGGCTTGAGCTTCAGGAATGAGGTGAAGTAGATCGATGCAATAAACACTCCAGGTTAGAGGGCCCAGCACACTGCCCTGAGGAACGCTGCCACCAGTTGAGTGACCCTCGGGGTCTGCGCCATTGAGGACCACCCTTAGAGGTCGTCCTTGAAGGTAGTCTTATATTAGCTCTAAGATGGAGCCAGAGATGCCAAGTGCTTGAAGCTTCACTACTAATACAGAGTGCCAGACCCGATCAAAGGCGCCGGCTGTGTCTACAGCAACAACCTGGTTGATCTTGGACTCGTCCAGTGACTGATGCCACTTAGTGGAGAGATGTAGCAAGAGATCAGCAGCAGATAGGCCTTTTCTGAAACCATAGGCTCTCTACCCCCTACCCCCCATTAACCCCCCCCTCTCTAACCCCCCTCTCCCCCCCCTTACCCCCATCAACACTCTGTTCTGTACTTCATCATAACATTGTTTGTGTAATCTAAATTACAGTTGAAAGTAATAAGGGGGAGTAATCCCTCCCACATCAAAACCCTCCCATCCCACTCTCCCACACCTCCCACCCCACACCTCCCACCCCACACCTCCCACGTAATGCCCTACGGTGCCTGGGAGAAGGGAACTTCCCCCACCCCACACCTCCCACCCCACACCTCCCACGTAATGCCCTACGGTGCCTGGGAGAAGGGACCTTCCCCCCCCCATACCCCCAAACTTCAACACCACCATCATCTGGTATACAGATGTATGAAATACAGTTCTTGAATTGGGATTATTCCCGACAGTCTCCAAGAAGGCCACTAATAGATTAATTTCCCGCGGCGGGAAAGTTCCCCAACACAAGCAGATAACTACAGACTAATTTCCCGTCTCGAAGTGCCAGGCAGAATGGTCCGAACAACCAATCAGAGACTTGTGAAGCATATGGGAGAGGAAGAGAAGTATTACGCCAGATAACGTGTGTTTACAGGCCACACAGGAGCCCCATACAGCTGTAGCTCAAGTTCAAGTTCAAGTATGTTTATTGAGACAAGAAAAAAATACATCTCAAAGGGATAGAGTAGCTTAGGCTATTTCTACCCCCCTCTACTTCAAGTCCCTCAAGGGGCGCACAAATTCAGTGAGTACAGATACACAAATCACAATACAACATTTAACATTGCATATTAATATAGTAAGTGTTACAATCATTGGGGCAATGATTGTAACACAATGACACAATGATTGTGTCACAATGATGATGTAACACAATGATTGTGTTACAATGATTGGGGCATTTCAGCACATACAGCCCTGGTCTACCAGCACTTACAGCTGTAGCCCTGATCTTTCAGCACATACAGCTGTAGCCATGGTCTACCAGCACATACAGCCCTGGTCTACCAGCTCTTACAGCTGTAGCCATGATCTACCAGCACATACAGCTGTAGCCATGATCTACCAGCACATACAGCTGTAGCCATGATCTTTCAGCACATACAGCCCTGGTCTACCAGCACTTACAGCTGTAGCCATGATCTACCAGCACATACAGCTGTAGCCATGGTCTACCAGCACATACAGCTGTAGCCATGGTCTACCAGCACATACAGCTGTAGCCATGATCTACCAGCACATACAGCTGTAGCCCTGATCTACCAGCACATACAGCCCTGATCTACCAGCGCATACAGCCCTGATCTACCAGCGCATACAGCCCTGATCTACCAGCGCATACAGCCCTGATCTACCAGCGCATACATCCCTGATCTACCAGCGCATACAGCCCTGATATACCAGCATATGCAACTCTGATCTACCAGCACATACTGCCCTGATCTACCAATACATGGCCTGTGTAGAAATTGGCAGGTGTGGGGAAGGTGGGGTGTGGGCAGGTGTGGGGAAGGTGGGGTGTGGGCAGGTTTGGGGAAGGTGGGGTGTGGGCAGGTGTGGGGAAGGTGGGGTGTGGGCAGGTTTGGGGAAGGTGGGGTGTGGGCAGGTGTGGGGAAGGTGGGGTGTGGGCAGGTGTTGGGAAGGTGGGGTGTGGGCAGGTGTTGGGAAGGTGGGGTGTGGGCAGGTGTTGGGAAGGTGGGGTGTGGGCAGGTGTGGGGAAGGTGGGGTGTGGGCAGGTGTGGGGAAGGTGGGGTGTGGGCAGGTGTTGGGAAGGTGGGGTGTGGGCAGGTGTTGGGAAGGTGGAGTGTGGGCAGGTGTGGGGAAGGTGGGGTGTGGGCAGGTGTTGGGAAGGTGGGGTGTGGGCAGGTGTTGGGAAGGTGGGTGTGGGCAGGTGTGGGGAAGGTGGGGTGTGGGCAGGTGTTGGGAAGGTGGGGTGTGGGCAGGTGTTGGGAAGGTGGGGTGTGGGCAGGTGTTGGGAAGGTGGGGTGTGGGCAGGTGTGGGGAAGGTGGGGTGTGGGCAGGTGTGGGGAAGGTGGGGTGTGGGCAGGTGTGGGAAGGTGGGGTGTGGGCAGGTGTGGGAAGGTGGGGTGTGGGCAGGTGTGGGGAAGGTGGGGTGTGGGCAGGTGTGGGGAAGGTGGGGTGTGGGCAGGTGTGGGGAAGGTGGGGTGTGGGCAGGTGTGGACATGACCGGAGGAACTAGCCACCAGCCACAGGTGTGTTGGTCCCCACAGAGACAAGCTTCTAAACTCTTGTCAGTTCAGCTCTTGGGTTTATTAGTTCCGTGTATTCACCTAGTTGTATTCACCTAGTTGTATTCACCTAGTTGCGTTTGCGGGGGTTGAGCTCTGCTCTTTCGGCCCGCCTCTCAACTGTCAATCAACTATTTCTACTACTACTATATTCCCCCCCCCCCCACACACACACCAGGAAGCAGCCCGTGACAGCTGACTAACTCCCAGGTACCTATTTACTGCTAGGTAACATGGGGCATAGGGTGAAAGAAACTCTGCCCATCGTTTCTCGCCGGCGACCGGAATCGAACCAGGGACCACAGGTTCACGTGTCCAGTGTGCGTGCGTGTGCGCGCGCGCGCGCGTGTGTGTGTGTGTGTGTGTGTGTGTGTGTGTGTGTGTGTGTGTGTGTGTGTGGCGTGGATGCCCAACCATAACCAGGGAGGGGAAGGGGGGGCCGCGCCCCCCACCCCAGTAAATACCATTAAAACTTGAGTATGTGTGATAGAGTTCAGGTTAGTGGTCCCTGAGGGCCATACTTGACGCTGCTGCAGCTTATTGGCTGCTTGTGGTTGTGGTAGTGGTAGTGGTTGTGGTGGTGGTGGTAGTGGTGGACCATGAAGATGAAGGAGCCTGAAGGATACACCTGTCGCTGCCTCGGTCACTGGTTCGATGACATCAACGTTAACTGTAAGAAGAACACATCAATGACTTCAGTTGTTACACGTTGCCGCCAGAGATCATGTTGTTGCTTTAGTCCCCCAGACGGCAGGGGTGCAGGCGCCGCCGCGGCGACGGTCACTACAACGATACAATAATGTAATACATTGCGGGTACGCTAACGGCGCCTGTCGGCGGAAACTAAATGATTTTAAGTGGACGAAAAACACTGATAGGCAGATGTTTGGTGGGGCCCAGGTGTTGTTCAGGGGGCCAGCACCGGGGCCCAGGTGTTGTTCAGGGGGCCAGCACCGGGGCCACACACTGTTCAGGGGGTCCAGCACCGGGACCCAGGTGTTGTTCAGGGGGCCAGCACCGGGGCCCCACACTGTTCAGGGGGTCCCAACACTACCTTGTGCATCTATCTTTTTCTCCTGGGGGCCTGCCGCACCCTGAGGACACACCTGGAGCCTGCCACACCCTGAGGACACACCTGGAGCCTGCCACACCCTGAGGACACACCTGGAGCCTGCCACACCCTGAGGACACACCTGGAGCCTGCCGCACCCTGAGGACACACCTGGAGCCTGCCACACCCTGAGGACACACCTGGAGCCTGCCACACCCTGAGGACACACCTGGAGCCTGCCACACCCTGAGGACACACCTGGAGCCTGCCGCACCCTGAGGACACACCTGGAGCCTGCCGCACCCTGAGGACACACCTGGAGCCTGCCGCACCCTGAGGACACACCTGGAGCCTGCCGCACCCTGAGGACACACCTGGAGCCTGCCGCACCCTGAGGACACACCTGGAGCCTGCCGCACCCTGAGGACACACCTGGAGCCTGCCGCACCCTGAGGACCACCTGCCTGCACCCTGAGGACACACCTGGAGCCTGCCGCACCCTGAGGACACACCTGGAGCCTGCCGCACCCTGAGGACACACCTGGAGCCTGCCGCACCCTGAGGACACACCTGGAGCCTGCCGCACCCTGAGGACACACCTGGAGCCTGCCGCACCCTGAGGACACACCTGGAGCCTGCCGCACCCTGAGGACACACCTGGAGCCTGCCGCACCCTGAGGACACAGCCTGCCGCAGAGGACACACCTGGAGCCTGCCGCACCCTGAGGACACACCTGGAGCCTGCCGCACCCTGAGGACACACCTGGAGCCTGCCGCACCCTGAGGACACACCTGGAGCCTGCCGCACCCTGGAGCCTGCCGCACCCTGAGGACACACTGGAGCCTGCCGCACCCTGAGGACACCTGGACCTGGACCCTGCACACCTGGAGCCTGCCGCACCCTGAGGACACACCTGGAGCCTGCCGCACCCTGAGGACACACCTGGAGCCTGCCGCACCCTGAGGACACACCTGGAGCCTGCCGCACCCTGAGGACACACCTGGAGCCTGCCGCACCCTGAGGACACACCTGGAGCCTGCCGCACCCTGAGGACACACCTGGAGCCTGCCGCACCCTGAGGACACACCTGGAGCCTGCCGCACCCTGAGGACACACCTGGAGCCTGCCGCACCCTGAGGACACACCTGGAGCCTGCCGCACCCTGAGGACACACCTGGAGCCTGCCGCACCCTGAGGACACACCTGGAGCCTGCCGCACCCTGAGGACACACCTGGAGCCTGCCGCACCCTGAGGACACACCTGGAGCCTGCCGCACCCTGAGGACACACCTGGACCTGGACCCTGCCTGCCGCACCCTGAGGACACACCTGGAGCCTGCCGCACCCTGAGGACACACCTGGAGCCTGCCGCACCCTGAGGACACACCTGGAGCCTGCCGCACCCTGAGGACACACCTGGAGCCTGCCGCACCCTGAGGACACACCTGGAGCCTGCCGCACCCTGAGGACACACCTGGAGCCTGCCGCACCCTGAGGACACACCTGGAGCCTGCCGCACCCTGAGGACACACCTGGAGCCTGCCGCACCCTGAGGACACACCTGGAGCCTGCCGCACCCTGAGGACACACCTGGAGCCTGCCGCACCCTGAGGACACACCTGGAGCCTGCCGCACCCTGAGGACACACCTGGAGCCTGCCGCACCCTGAGGAGCACACCTGGAGCCTGCCGCACCCTGAGGACACACCTGGAGCCTGCCGCACCCTGAGGACACACCTGGAGCCTGCCGCACCCTGAGGACACACCTGGAGCCTGCCGCACCCTGAGGACACACCTGGAGCCTGCCGCACCCTGAGGACACACCTGGAGCCTGCCGCACCCTGAGGACACACCTGGAGCCTGCCGCACCCTGAGGACACACCTGGAGCCTGCCGCACCCTGAGGACACACCTGGAGCCTGCCGCACCCTGAGGACACACCTGGAGCCTGCCGCACCCTGAGGACACACCTGGAGCCTGCCGCACCCTGAGGACACACCTGGAGCCTGCCGCACCCTGAGGACACACCTGGAGCCTGCCGCACCCTGAGGACACACCTGGAGCCTGCCGCACCCTGAGGACACACCTGGAGCCTGCCGCACCCTGAGGACACACCTGGAGCCTGCCGCACCCTGAGGACACACCTGGAGCCTGCCGCACCCTGAGGACACACCTGGAGCCTGCCGCACCCTGAGGACACACCTGGAGCCTGCCGCAGGACACACTGAGCCTGCCGCACCCTGAGGACACCCTGGAGCCTGCCGCACCCTGAGGACACACCTGGAGCCTGCCGCACCCTGAGGACACACCTGGAGCCTGCCGCACCCTGAGGACACACCTGGAGCCTGCCGCACCCTGAGGACACACCTGGAGCCTGCCGCACCCTGAGGACACACCTGGAGCCTGCCGCACCCTGAGGACACACCTGGAGCCTGCCGCACCCTGAGGACACACCTGGAGCCTGCCGCACCCTGAGGACACACCTGGAGCCTGCCGCACCCTGAGGACACACCTGGAGCCTGCCGCACCCTGAGGACACACCTGGAGCCTGCCGCACCCTGAGGACACACCTGGAGCCTGCCGCACCCTGAGGACACACCTGGAGCCTGCCGCACCCTGAGGACACACCTGGAGCCTGCCGCACCCTGAGGACACACCTGGAGCCTGCCGCACCCTGAGGACACACCTGGAGCCTGCCGCACCCTGAGGACACACCTGGACACACCTGCCTGCCGCACCCTGAGGACACACCTGGAGCCTGCCGCACCCTGAGGACACACCTGGAGCCTGCCGCACCCTGAGGACACACCTGGAGCCTGCCGCACCCTGAGGACACACCTGGAGCCTGCCGCACCCTGAGGACACACCTGGAGCCTGCCGCACCCTGAGGACACACCTGGAGCCTGCCGCACCCTGAGGACACACCTGGAGCCTGCCGCACCCTGAGGACACACCTGGAGCCTGCCGCACCCTGAGGACACACCTGGAGCCTACCTTACCTTGAGGCTACCTTGAGGTGCTTCCGGGGCTTAGTGTCCCCGCGGCCCGGTCGTCGACCAGGCCTCCTGCCGTTGCTGGACTGAGCCTGCCGCACCCTGAGGACACACCTGGAGCCTGCCGCACCCTGAGGACACACCTGGAGCCTGCCGCACCCTGAGGACACACCTGGAGCCTGCCGCACCCTGAGGACACACCTGGAGCCTGCCGCACCCTGAGGACACACCTGGAGCCTGCCACACCCTGAGGACACACCTGGAGCCTGCCACACCCTGAGGACACACCTGGAGCCTGCCACACCCTGAGGACACACCTGGAGCCTGCCACACCCTGAGGACACACCTGGAGCCTGCCACACCCTGAGGACACACCTGGAGCCTGCCACACCCTGAGGACACACCTGGAGCCTGCCACACCCTGAGGACACACCTGGAGCCTGCCACACCCTGAGGACACACCTGGAGCCTGCCACACCCTGAGGACACACCTGGAGCCTGCCACACCCTGAGGACACACCTGGAGCCTGCCACACCCTTAGGACACACCTGGAGCCCGCCACACCCTTAGGACACACCTGGAGCCTGCCACACCCTGAGGACACACCTGGAGCCTGCCACACCCTGAGACACACACCTGGAGCCCTGCCACACCCTTGAGGACACACCTGGAGCCCGCCACACCCTGAGGACACACCTGGAGCCCGCCACACCCTGAGGACACACCTGGAGCCCGCCACACCCTGAGGACACACCTGGAGCCCGCCACACCCTGAGGACACACCTGGAGCCCGCCACACCCTTAGGACACACCTGGAGCCCGCCACACCCTTAGGACACACCTGGAGCCCGCCACACCCTTAGGACACACCTGGAGCCCGCCACACCCTTAGGACACACCTGGAGCCCGCCACACCCTTAGGACACACCTGGAGCCCGCCACACCCTTAGGACACACCTGGAGCCCGCCACACCCTTAGGACACACCTGGAGCCCGCCACACCCTGAGGACACACCTGGAGCCCGCCACACCCTTAGGACACACCTGGAGCCCGCCACACCCTTAGGACACACCTGGAGCCCGCCACACCCTGAGGACACACCTGGAGCCCGCCACACCCTGAGGACACACCTGGAGCCCGCCACACCCTTAGGACACACCTGGAGCCCGCCACACCCTGAGGACACACCTGGAGCCCGCCACACCCTGAGGACACACCTGGAGCCCGCCACACCCTTAGGACACACCTGGAGCCCGCCACACCCTGAGGACACACCTGGAGCCCGCCACACCCTGAGGACACACCTGGAGCCCGCCACACCCTTAGGACACACCTGGAGCCCGCCACACCCTTAGGACACACCTGGAGCCCGCCACACCCTTAGGACACACCTGGAGCCCGCCACACCCTTAGGACACACCTGGAGCCCGCCACACCCTTAGGACACACCTGGAGCCCGCCACACCCTTAGGACACACCTGGAGCCCGCCACACCCTTAGGACACACCTGGAGCCCGCCACACCCTTAGGACACACCTGGAGCCCGCCACACCCTTAGGACACACCTGGAGCCCGCCACACCCTGAGGACACACCTGGAGCCCGCACACCCTGGGACACACCTGGAGCCCGCCACACCCTTAGGACACACCTGGAGCCCGCCACACCCTGAGGACACACCTGGGGCCCGCCACACCCTGAGGACACACCTGGAGCCCGCCACACCCTTAGGACACACCTGGAGCCCGCCACACCCTTAGGACACACCTGGAGCCCGCCACACCCTGAGGACACACCTGGAGCCCGCCGCACCCTTAGGACACACCTGGAGCCCGCCGCACCCTTAGGACACACCTGGAGCCCGCCGCACCCTTAGGACACACCTGGAGCCCGCCACACCCTGAGGACACACCTGGAGCCCGCCGCACCCTGAGGACACACCTGGAGCCCGCCGCACCCTTAGGACACACCTGGAGCCCGCCGCACCCTTAGGACACACCTGGAGCCCGCCACACCCTTAGGACACACCTGGAGCCCGCCGCACCCTGAGGACACACCTGGAGCCCGCCGCACCCTGAGGACACACCTGGAGCCCGCCGCACCCTGAGGACACACCTGGAGCCTGCCGCACCCTGAGGACACACCTGGAGCCTGCCACACCCTTAGGACACACCTGGAGCCTGCCGCACCCTGAGGACACACCTGGAGCCTGCCGCACCCTGAGGACACACCTGGAGCCTGCCGCACCCTGAGGACACACCTGGAGCCTGCCGCACCCTGAGGACACACCTGGAGCCTGCCGCACCCTTAGGACACACCTGGAGCCTGCCACACCCTTAGGACACACCTGGAGCCTGCCGCACCCTGAGGACACACCTGGAGCCTGCCGCACCCTGTGGACACACCTGGAGCCTGCCGCACCCTGTGGACACACCTGGAGCCTGCCACACCCTTAGGACACACCTGGAGCCTGCCACACCCTTAGGACACACCTGGAGCCTGCCACACCCTGAGGACACACCTGGAGCCTGCCACAAGAAACTGTTGCACTAAAGTTGCCCTTATCCTAACCTACCAGAGGACCCAAAACAAAAAACGGGACAGTCCGTCAATTTCGCCAGCCGCTTCCATTGTCTAGTACGACAATTTTTGACCTCATGAAGAGTATACGTCAAAATGCGACGTTCTATTAGGACAGGTTGGGGAGGGGGGGGGGGAGGGTGTTCATGGGGGATTTCCAGGGAAATCCTTGATGCCAGATAGAGCCAGTAGCCATTATGTCTGTTGAGGTTATGGCTGTGTGTGTGTGGCGGGGGGGAAGACATACTCCAAACCCCAGGGTAGTGGGGGACGGCAGAGGACATAAGGGCCTAGTGGGTCACAAGCTGACAGCTGGTTAGGGCAGAGCTTTGGGTACCAGAGCTGGGTTCGAAGGGAGGCGAGTCAGTGCGGGTTCGTTTCACAGGTGGTGTCGCCTCGCAGGTGGTGTCGCCTCACAGGTGGTGTCGTCTCACAGGTGGTGTCGTCTCACAGATGTCGTCTCACAGGTGTCGTCGTCTGACAGGTGGTGTGTGGGAGGAGAGAGTGGAGCTCGCCGCCCCGGACCACTCCCAACCCCCTCTGGCAGAAATTGGATTGATGGAAACTTGTTCGGGTTTGATAATAGTCTCGAGTCTGTGTGTTGTGGCTAGGAATTAAGGCCCGCGCCTCCCCCCCTAACGCTGGACACTTTCCCACACGTCCGGAGACTTCCCCACACGTCCGGACACTTCCCCGCACGTCCGGACACTTCCCCACACGTCCGGACACTTCCCCACACGTCCGGACACTTCCCCACACGTCCGGACACTTCCCCACACGTCCGGACACTTCCCCACACGTCCGGACACTTCCTTGCACGTCCGGACACTTCCCCGCACGTCCGGACACTTCCCCACACGTCCGGACACTTCCCCACACGTCCGGACACTTCCCCACACGTCCGGACACTTCCCCACACGTCCGGACACTTCCCCACACGTCCGGACACTTTCCCACACGTCCGAATACTTCCCCACACGTCCGGACACTTTCCCACACGTCCGAATACTTCCCCACATGTCCGAATACTTCCCCACACGTCCGGACACTTCCCCACACGTCCGGAGACTCTCCCACACGTCCGGACACTTTCCCACACGTCCGAATACTTCCCCACATGTCCGAATACTTCCCCACACGTCCGGACACTTCCCCACACGTCCGGAGACTCTCCCACACGTCCGGACACTTCCCCACACATTAGGTGACTACATATTCCAGTTTTGGTCTAACAAATGTTGTGTGATTGCCTTGAAAGAGTCCAGATTTGTAGGCGATCTTTTCGTATTTGGCAACATCCCATAAGCTGTCGATGTGTTGCTTCTCTGTGTTAGTTGTAGTCACTCCCAAATTGTCCTCTCAAAATTCCTGTAATTGCCTATTCCTTATGGAGAAGATGCCTCTTCATTCCCTTTCCCATCTTCATCATCTTACATTTGTTAGAATTGAAATTCAGCAACCAATTGGTTGCCTGCTACTGGAGTTTGTCAAGATCCTCCTGTGTGTGTTACATTCCTCGTCAGCTTTGTGTCGTCTGCAAAAATTGACATGCACGAGCTCACTCCCCCAACCCGTTCTCGGAGCAAGTTCATTCCATCCAGCACTCGACCCCACAGACGCATTCATTAATTTTAACATGTTCATTCAAAATAGGAATTTTTTCAAATATAAATTTATATTATTATATATTAGCATATTATGCATATTTAGGCACTGATTAGGTTAGGTGTTTAGGTTCAGTTGGCGATTATTTGTATTTGTAGTAGGTGGGTGAAGTATTTACAGCGTTGTGGTTCGAACAAAAGTTGTTCCGGAAGTGTTCGGCCGTCATTAGTTGAGTCGTGTGTAAACCGTTTTTCATTCATAAACAGCTGAGGGTTTGGCGGGTGCATGGAATGGACTGTGTCTCTTTGTTTTGAGGACGGGCTGCACTCCTTCTGGGTGAGTCGTTCACATAAACTACGAACAGCAGCGGTTCCATGACCGAGCCTTGGGGGACCCCACTTGTCAGTCTTTCAAATTGAAACCTCTCTGACTGTGAGACTCTACTGTGTGTCGTTCAGGTACTCCCTTTCTCAAGTATGTGATTTCTCAGTTGTCTCAGTCTGGTTCTCTATCTTGTACACCAGTCCTTCATGAGGTACAGTCTCAAATGCATTGTGACAGTCTAGGAAAATATAGTTTATCCAGTCTTCATTCTCTTGTGTTATTAATACTAATAAAAGTTAATCAAGTTTGCTTGGCGTGAGTTTCACATTGTAAATTCATGATCTTATGTTACATAGCTGGACCCTGTCAGATGCCCATCATTCTCAACCTGATTACTTTCTCCAGCGTTTTACAGCCCAACCACTTGGGCTAGGCGGTAGAGCGACGGTCTCGCTTCATGCAAGTCGGCGTTCAATCCCCGACCGTCCAAGTGTTTGGACACCATTCCTTTCTCCCATCCCATCCCAGATCCTTATCCTGACCCCCTTCCAAGTGTTATATAGGCATAATGTCTTGGCGCTTTCCCTTGATAATTTCTTCTTTCCAGTGTTTTACACAATGCTTGACAATGACAGCAACTTTTCTGTCCCATCTTGTTAATATTGGGACTACATTTGCCCACTTCCACACTTGTGGGAGATATCTTGCCTCAAGCATTTTACTACAAATTTAGAAAACAGATGCAGACGAGGAGTCACAATAACGTGGCTGACATATGTTGACCAGACCACACACTAGAAAGTGAAGGGACGACGACGTTTCGGTCCGTCCTGGACCATTCTCAAGTCGATTGTGAATCGTCATTTAGAGAATAGATGTCAGTGTACTTCTCGAGCTTCCTAAAGCAGTCATAATGAGATTATGTCTGACATCCCCCCCCCCCATACATTTTGTAAGGTCTAGTTCCTCCAGGAGTTGTCTGAGCTCTTGGGCGCAGTCACTACAATGTCATCCATTGTTTCTTTTGCCTTTTCATCTCACAACTTTGGCCTCCACGCTCATTCCATTGAGCATTCTATTTACCTATTGTAAAGACCTCCTGAAATCTTGTGTCGAGTTCCTTGCATACCTCATTATCATTTTCTGTGAAAACTGAAAACTCCACACCCCAGAGGTGACTCGAACCCAGACAGCCAGGAGCACTATGCAACTGGCGTACATGGTTATCTTCTTGAGGTTATCTTGAGATGATTTCGGGGCTTTAGTGTCCCCGCGGCCCGGTCCTCGACCAGGCCTCCACCTCCAGGAAGCAGCTGCCCGTGACAGCTGACTAACACCCAGGTACCTATTTTAGTGCTAGGTAACAGGGGCATAGGGTGAAAGAAACTCTGCCCATTGTTTCTCGCCGGCGCCTGGGATCGAATCCGGGACCACAGGATCACGCGTCCAGTGTTCTGTCCGCTGAGCCGCCAGCTCCCTCCTTATGGCACGTTAACCACTTGACCAACCGTGACTGGACTATCATTTTCTGTGAGAATTCTCCGCTTGTCTCCTTAATCTGAGCACAGGTTCTCGCACTGTTGTGTAACACCCAGGACCTCCCCCCCCTTAGAGTTCACACCCAGGGAAGCCTTCTCCAAGAGGTCAGCCCAGATGACCTCCGGTTTATCTTGTATATTGATTAAAAATTCCTGGGTTAGTCTTAGTCAGCATAGTTTCAAGTATGTAATATTTCATGCAAGGGAATTAGACTCCAGATTCTTATGTGTAAACATCCCTGGATCTCCCCCTTTTGGCCAGGTCAGAGGTCAGTCACACACGTAATTAATAACTCCTCTCTTGAAGAGTGTATGGTGAATGTCAAACAAGCTTTTTGAAATATTTCTTGAGTGTTTGTACACTTTTGGTGGGTAGCAACAGCAGATCTCCCCCTCCCCCCTGTGGGGGGTTGTATATAGAGGGCCTGTAGGAACATAGGAGGGCAGAGGGCGGTACACCGGGATCGAAAGCGGGGCTGTGAAGAACATCTCAGCCAGGGAGAGAGATAGCTTAAGGTAATGTGTGTGATCTCTGAGTTTTTGTTCCATGTCCAAATTTCTTAACTTTTTGCCAGTGTTAGTGTAGCATTTATAAGTAGTGATTGACATAATTTTGGTCTCAATAAACTCGTTAAATTTCCCGTCTGTGTCAATTGTTGAATCCTCTTAGCCTTTGGATATAGTGGCTGACAACCGTCCCATAATTAATGACAGTCATAGAAAGTACTCTCCAAGTCAAGCAATGTTTCTTGCCTCGTTGCTTGATATAGTCTCGATGGTCCAAGGCAGATGGTGGCAGCGTATTTCATCCTGTGTTAGCATTTCCTTATTGGCAGTGTACCTTTGGTTCCGGTGTAACCATCATATGTCAGCTCATAACAGTGTTATCAAGTGCAACCGATGAGGAAGTGTTACTCAGGATAGTTTAGTGTTCCATTATAGTGGTGTTCCATTATAGTGGTACATTTTAGGGTGGGGTTCATCATAGAGCGGTGTTACAGTTGTTTCCTCCTTATATGACTATAGAACAGCTGTGGTTGTTCCTTAGCTTTTGGAGTAATGGCATTTTGTAATTGCCTCATGGCTTTTCACCTAACTCTGATGTATTCCTTTCTGCGTCTCTTTAGTGTATATTGTCCTCTGTTCCTCGATGTCCGTGTTTGACCTGGCTTAGTGCTTTCTCCTGATAGATAACTTGGATCGTTGTCTCCTGATAGATAACTAGGATTGTTGTCTCCTGATAGATAACTAGGCTCGTTGTCTCCTGATAGATAACTAGGATCGTTGTCTCCTGATAACTAGGCTCGTTGTCTCCTGATAGATAACTAGGCTCGTTGCCTCATACCCCCCCCCCCAAGACGACCACTGTACAACCCGCTCATCATTGCAGATGGTCTATTTTTTGCCGAATTGGGATGCCTTTTGTGTGATGTTGGTGTAATCAGGCCGAAAAGCTTTTGTGGCGGGCGTGATGGAACTTTTAGGCCGACTGCTTTTGTTTGTGGGTAAAGTGTAGGGTTATGTATTGTGCGTGTGGGGGGGGGGGGTACTGCGGCTTCATTCTTTATTTTCATCGTGGTTAGGCGGGGCAGGGTGGGGGCGGGGCGGGGTGTGGCGGGGCGGGGAGTTACCCCAGACAGGACACGCGGACACAGCACGTGTCATGGCCTGTGTCGTCTGGGACACATAAAAGTATTTTCATGTTGACTACTAAACTGCGTGGTTGATAGTGTCTGTCTGTCTGTCTGTCTGTCTGTCTGTCTGTCTGTCTGTCTGTCTGTCTGTCTGTCTGTCTGTCTGTCTGTCTGTCTGTCTGTCTGTCTGTCTTTCTGTCTCTGTCTGTCTGTCTGTCTGTCTGTCTGTCTGTCTGTCTGTCTGTCTGTCTGTGTCTGCCTGACTGTCTGTCTGCCTGACTGTCTGTCTGTCTTGCATGAATGTTGCTGAGTACGGTGGTTGCTGGGCCGGTGGCTGAGCGGACAGCACGCTGGACGCGTGATCCTGTGGTCCCGGGTTCGATCCCGGCCGCCGGCGAGAAACGATGGGCAGAGTTTCTTTCACCCTAATGCCCCCTGTTACCTAGCAGTAAATAGGTACCTGGGAGTTAGACAGCTGTCACGGGCTGCTTCCTGGGGTGTGTGTAGTGGTGGAAAAAAAATAGTAGTTAGTAACAGTTGATTGACAGTTGAGAGGCGGGCCGAAAGAGCAGAGCTCAACCCCCGCAAGCACAACTAGGTGAGTACACGCACACGCACGCACCAGGAAGCAGCCCGTAACAGCTGTCTAACTCCCAGGTACCTATTTAATGCTAGGTAACAGGAGCATCAGGGTGAAAGAAACTCTGCTCATTTGTCTCTGCCGGCGCCGGGAATCGAACCCGAACCCGGGATTACGAGTCCCGTGCGCTGTCCACTCAACTATCAGACCCCTCCTGCTCTGGGCACGTGACTGTGAAGGTGGGGGGGGGGGGGTACACGTTGTATGTGTTGAGTGGGGAGGGTTCATGGTGGGAGGAGGGGGGCGATGCCGGGTCAGTAGGGGGATGTTGTGGTAGCGTGACCTCACCCCTCCCCCAGCACCACCCCTCCCCCAGCACTACCCCTCTCCCAGCACCACCCCCTCCCCCAGCACCACCCCCTCCCCCAGCACCACCCCCTCCCCCAGCACCACCCCCTCCCCCAGCACCACCCCCTCCCCGAGCACCACCCCCTCCCCCAGCACCACCCCCTCCCCCAGCACCACCCCCTCCCCCCCCCCGAGCACCACCCCCTCCCCGAGCACCACCCCCTCCCCCAGCACCACCCCCTCCCCCAGCACCACCCCCTCCCCCAGCACCACCCCCTCCCCCAGCACCACCCCCTCCCCCAGCACCACCCCCTCCCCCAGCACCACCCTACTCCCCCAGCACCACCCTACTCCCCCAGCACCACCCCCTCCCCCAGCACCACCCCCCTCCCCCAGCACCACCCCCCTCCCCCAGCACCACCCCCCTCCCCCAGCACCACCCCCTCCCCCAGCACCACCCCCTCCCCCAGCACCACCCCCCTCCCCCAGCACCACCCCCTCCCCCAGCACCACCCCCCCCCCCCCCAGCACCACCCCTCCCCCAGCACCACCCCTCCCCCCAGCACCACCCCTCCCCCCAGCACCACCCCTCCCCCAGCACCACTCCTCCCCCAGCACCACCCCCTCCCCCAGCACCACCCCCTCCCCCAGCACCACCCCCTCCCCTAGCACCACCCCTCCCCCCAGCACCACCCCTCCCCCCAGCACCACCCCTCCCCCCAGCACCACCCCTCCCCCCAGCACCACCCCTCCCCACACACCCTACAACCGGCCGGCGGGCCAGCACCACACACACACACACACACACACACACACACACACACACACACACACACACACACACACACACACACACACACGCAAACTTATCGATTGTCTCCGTCCTGAGCCTGATGTACCCTCCCCCTGCCCCCGCCCCCATCACCTGTGCCCCCCCCCCCCGGCCACACCCACCACTGCCTCCTTATGTCCTGTACTCACCTACAAGTATCTGGGGGAGGGAGGTCTGGCTGTTGCTGGGGTCTAACTGCCTTAAGGAGGTAACCCCAGCACCTGTGGTATCGTTCCTGCTTTCCCTCCGAGGTCTTCATGTGGATTAGTGAGAGCAGTGTCCTGGCGGCCAGACCCGTTGTTAGGTGTGACACAGTAAGGCTGGTCGGCCCTCAGTCACAATCAAATGCCTCTCAAAATCATGCGTCCCATTGTTGCTATTCCTAGTGTTACTAGGAATAGTAACTGTTACTGGTCAGTTACTGTTACTGGTCAGCTCCATCTGCTGTTGTTGGTTCTTCAGTGTTGTAGTGTAGCTGTTACCACGGGGGACACCACCTCCTCCACCTCTGTGCGGCCTCTCTCTCTCTCTTGAAGTACATGAAGATCTCTCCTTCGTACTTCAAGAAACAAGTTCTTCGATCTTCTAATTGGAAGATTGCATTTTCTATTAGGCTTGTCAGTTTCATATCCGTTTTCATACCTGCTTGATACCTGGTTGATGGGGTTCTGGGAGTTCTTCTACTCCCCAAGCACGGCCCGAGGCCAGGCTTGACTTGAGAGAGTTTTGTCCACCAGGCTTTTCACGTTCATGTGTCTCTGCCACTCTTTTGTGTGACTTTATTCCTTTATTAGCAATGCCATCTTCATTTGTGTATGTTACTTTTGTGCTACTCATGACAATTGGCCTGCTTTTGTTTTCCCTGAGGAGTATATGTTCATTTGGTGGCATTTCAGTGTATCTGTTAGTGGGGAGGGGGGGGGGAGGGGAGGTGTGCTGTGGTGAAGCAGTCATTCTTGGTCTGTGTCGGTGTCTTGTTACAGCTGCCCTGCCACCTCCCTCTCAAGTTCTCGGTTCCATAGGTAAGCTGCTCCGCTGCACTTTCCCCCGTGTTCAACTCTCCTGCCAGATGTGCTTCATCCCGTTCTGTGTGCCATTTTCTGGTCTTGCATTTCTCATTAGCTTTTCTGCCTGATTCTTTTTTTTCTGCCTCCCTTTCCTCCTCAGACATGTCCCCTCTAATAAACACCGCTCGGTCCTTTTCCTTATTTCTAAAATACCTTTTTTTCTGCCAGTATATACTTAACTGGGTTGTGGTTCATGAAAATAACTTTCACTGGTCGGTTTCTTCCGCTCTGAAACTTACCTAGCCTGCAGAAATGATCCCATTACCTTTATTGCATCTCGGGCCTGGATATTGTCTAGCATTTCAGTTATTTCATTTTGTTCTATCTCCTTATTTGCCATGTGTCCCCCACAGACTCTGGTAGGTTGCATGTTAATACTGCTCTCTCCCTCTACAACTCCTGCCGCGTACATTTCATGACTTGGGTAGTTTTTTTTACTGCTTCTAACACCGTTTCCCTAATTATCTTTTTTCCCTCTGAACCCTTCGCTGCCGCAGCAACGAAGGGGTTTCCTGGTCTTACTCCCCAAATCTGTTACGTTCTCTCTTTGTTTTCGAATTGGCAGTCGAATTTGTTAATCGACTGGCCTTGCTCTCCTGGCTAGTCGAGCCTGGCCCCGAGCCGGGCTCGGGGAGTTCAAGAACTCTTGAAACCCTCTCTAGATATCTTTAATTCTTTCCTCTGTTAACTTCATTTGTTATCTTCCCTTCACTTCAACCGTTTCTATTCTGCTCTGTAAACTATTTACACTTTCCTCCCTTTTGCAATTTATTTCCTTCAGTTCTTTGGTTACACACTGATGACTGTCACGCCTGAGACACACATTAACATTCGCACAAAAGCACTGGACAACGACCAAAAGGTGACAATAACAATTGTTACCTTTTGGTCGTTGGAACAGGTAGTTGAGAGACCCGCAGCAGCAGTAGTGTGGCGGTGGGAGCGGGTGTTGTGGTACTAAACAACAGCACTATTACAGAGCCAGGTAATATAAACAATGAGAACAACAGTGGGGTGTTGTGGTACTAAACAGCAGCACTATTACAGAGCCAGGTAATATAAACAATGAGAACAACAGTGGGGTGTTGTGGTACTAAACAGCAGCACTATTACAGAGCCAGGTAATATAAACAATGAGAACAACAGTGGGGTGTTGTGGTACTAAACAGCAGCACTATTGCAGAGGCAGGTAATATAAACAATGAGAACAACAGTGGGACAGAGTGCATAAACAAGGAATTATGACAAAAACCGGAGATGGCTCCAATAAAGAGGCGGCCAAGACAAGCACAGGTATAAATAACCTGGAAAAAATATACAACTGAGAATATTTGCAAATTATATGCTCAAGGAATATGCAAATATGGAAAAAATAGGCACAAAATGCACCTTCCTGCATCCTCGAAAATGAAGGAACATGTTGGCGAGGGATACACGCCGGTTTGGAACAGAGTGCTGATACTGCCACGCTAAACTATGTAAATTTTCAATTACTGACAAAAAAAAAACGTTAAAATCTTCAGTGCCCGGAATTTCACATGAGGTACACAGCGTTATAGACGGGAAGAACTATATATTATTACTGGAAATTTTTAGAGGCAAGCAGAAACAGTAGCAGATATAAGAGAGAGGAACAGGCAGATAGAACCATTACAGGATTACAGAGAGGGAGGGAGATACCCACAAGACTGGAATACAAATCAACAAGCACACAGGTACTACACCACGCAACACCCACACTACCACCAACACTGGACCAACCACTACCAAAGCAACACACCCTGGACCAGGGTGGAGAGGGAAGAGAACTATCAAAGCCCACCAGAAGTGACACACACATTATGGGAAATCGTTCATAGTATTTGTAAACATAAAAGGCCTAAAGTCAAAATCAAGAAATAAAGTAAAGTTCATAAATGGCCTTCTAATAGAATGAAAAAATAACATGATGTTTAACAGTGACAAATTCCAGGTACTCAGGTACGGTAAAATTGAGAACCTTAAACATAATACAGGGTATAAAACACAATCAAATCTGCCCATAGTAGGAAAACAGCATGTCAAGGATTTGGGAATAATGATGTCTGACGACCTAACGTTTAGGGAGCATAACCAAGCAAATATTGCGTCAGCCAGAAAAATGATGGGATGGATTACGAGAACTTTCAAATCCAGGGATCCCATCACAATGGTTGTACTCTTCAAATCACTTGTGTTGTCCCGTCTTGAGTACTGCTCAGTACTCGCTTGCCCCTTCAGAGCAGGAGAGATTGCTGAAATAGAGGGAATACAGAGAACATATACGGCACGCATAGACGCGATAAAGCACCTAAATTATTGGGATCATCTCAAAGCTCTCCAAATGTACTCTCTAGAAAGGAGACGAGAGAGATACCAAATAATATACACATGGAAAATACTGGAGGGCCAGGTCCCAAATCTATACAGTAAAATAACAACATACTGGAGTGAACGATATGGAAGAAAATGCAGAATAGAACCAGTGAAGAGCAGAGGTGCCATAGGCACAATCAGAGAACACTGTATAAACATCAGAGGTCCGCGGTTGTTCAACGTCCTCCCAGCGAGCATAAGAAATATTGCTGGAACAACCGTGGACATCTTCAAGAGAAAACTAGATAGTTTTCTTCAAGAAGTGCCGGACCAACCGGGCTGTGGTGGGTATGTGGGCCTGCGGGCCGCTCCAAGCAACAGCCTGGTGGACCAACCGGGCTGTGGTGGGTATGTGGGCCTGCGGGCCGCTCCAAGCAACAGCCTGGTGGACCAAACTCTCACAAGTCGCGCCTGGCCTCGGGCCGGGCTTGGGGAGTAGAACTCCCAGAACCCTATCAACCAGGTTGCCATGTTAGTCACTCCTGTCAAGATTTATCGTTAGGCCTTCAAGAACCTTATCTGTGTTGCTGACCATGTCTTGTAATTCTTGAAGCTGCCTTCCCAGACAAGTTGCCTCTTTCATTTTAAGTGCCTGTATTTCTTATCTTGTCAGTCTCTCCTCCTCCAGCTTTGCCTGCACGTTTGTATCGTCTCCCACTAGTGTGTCAGTGCTCTCCCCGAAGCTGTACTACGCTAGTGGCTCTCCCAGTCTTGCCTTTCTCTGTCATAAATCTCTCTCCTATGGTTAGGTTGATGCCCTCTGGCCGCTCCGTATCTAACCGTATCCTCCCTCCTAGGTGGCCCTGTGACACCCAAGCAACACTACAGGTACACCAGCTCATTGTGGCTTACACTAACTGCATAATGACCCCCCTAAGTAGTTACGCAAGCACTTACGAACCTGTACATCTTCTCTCAATCTTTGGCGGCTTTGTTTACAGTAGTTAAAGAGTTAATGAGCTCCGAAGCACCAGGAGGCTGTTTATAACAATAACAACAGGTGATTGGCAAGTTTTCATGCTTGTAAACTGTTTAATAAATGTAACCAAAGCCGTCAAAGATTGAGGAAAGATGTACACGTTCGTAAGTGTTTGCGTAACTGCTTCATGAATCTGGCCCCTGACCCTTCCCTCGCCACACTCGCAACTAGGCAACATGTTTCCCGTCTCTCACTGCTCACTGGTGACAAACTTAATCGATTTCCATGACAAAGTTACCAAAGTATGTGAGAATAAAGGCGGCTGGGTAGACCTGACCTTCCTTCATGGTCAAAAATCATCTCGAGAAAGGTTGGTGTGAAAGATGGAGCGGTCTGGGGAGCCCCCGAGCTGGGTCTGGGAGTACCTGTAGGGCAGGAAACAGAGCCACACACACACGCAGGTTTGGTGGTGTTGGGCTGGCGGAATATGACTAGGCCCGGTCCTAAGACCCTTGCTGTTCTTAATTTATGTGAATGGTCTACCAGAGGCAATGAGCTCGCGCACATGTTCGTAGACGACACGAAGCTAATAAATAATGTAAAAACAGAGGAGTGCAGAAAGTTACCGAAAGACACTGGCACACTCTAGGTGTGGACAGACAAAACTGTTTAACATTAACCTTAGTAAATGTTAACTACTTAAGACGAGAGGAAGGAAGGAGACCAGGAGGAATCTTCACCATAAGAGGAAGTCAACTTGGGCTGGACGGTAGAGCGACGGTCTCGTTTATGCAGGTCGACGTTCAATCCCCGACCCTCCAAGTGGTTGGGCGCCATTCCTCCCCCCACCCCCACGTCCCATCCCAAATCCTTATCCTGACCCCTTCCAAGTGCTATATGGTTGTAATGGCGTGGCGCTTTCCCCCTGATAATTTCCTCCCTCCCTCACTAGCACCGGTGGCTGAGCGGACAGAACACTGGGCACTTGATCCTGTGGTCTTGGGTTCGATCCCGGGCGCCGGCGAGAAACAATGGGCAGAGTTTCATTCACCCTATGCCCCTGTTACCTAGTAGTAAAATAGGTACCTGGGAGTTAAGTCAGCTGTCACGGGCTGCTTCCTGGGGGTGCAGGCCTGGTCGAGGACCGGGCCGCGGGGACACTAAGCCCCGAAATCATCTCAAGATAACCACACGAGGCTCACACACAGGAGTAACATCAGCTGGCAGACATGAGAACATAATTTAAACCGCTTATAATGACTCTTACAGTTTATACGACCTGTTTTACACCAGTGCCAGATACGCAGCACCGGCATGGAAGCCCCACCTTACGAAGACTGAAACCAAAATATGAAAAGTACAAAAGTTTACAACCAGATTATTGCCAGAGTTCAGAGCGCTGACCCACGAGGATAGGTTATGGACACCAGACCCCACAACCCTGAAGAACAGAGGAGACATCATCACAACATACAACATACTGAGGGGAATATACAAGGTGGGCAAAGACGCCGTTTTTACGTTGAGGGGAAAGCACGAAAGGCAAAAAAAGAGTTGAAGAATCGTAAGGAATTTGTAGAAGCCACCTCCATCCACGACTAGACCTCACTCCCCGGCAGACAGCGGTAGGTAAGTGGTGATAGGCAAGTCCCGCCCTCTTCTCCACCACAGGTAGGTAAGTGGTGATAGGTAAGTCCCGCCCTCTCCTCCACCACAGGTAGGTAAGTGGTGATAGGCAAGTCCCGCCCTCTCCTCCACCACAGGTAGGTAAGTGGTGACAGGCAAGCCCCGTCCTCTCCTCCACCACAGGTAAGTGGTGATAGGCAAGTCCCGCCCTCTCCTCCACCACAGGTAGGTAAGTGGTGATAGGCAAGTCCCGCCCTCTCCACCACCACAGGTAGGTAAGTGGTGATAGGCAAGTCCCGCCCTCTCCACCACCACAGGTAGGTAAGTGGTGATAGGCAAGTCCCGCGCTCTCCACCACCACAGGTAGGTAAGTGGTGATAGGCAAGTCCCGCGCTCTCCACCACCACCAGGACTGTAAGAGCCTGGATGGTTGGACTTTGAGTATCGATTGGGAGGTTAATCTGGTGTTTCTCTTTGGAGGAGCTTGGCCAGACGCCTGGTGCCCCCCCTCCCCCCCCAGCCCTCCCTCGCTAAGGGCGCCGCTTCCTGTCCGTCCCCTGGGCAGGTGGAGGTCACAGTCTGCTTGATCAGGTATCCTTTAGAAGTGTTTTATCAAGTTCTCTCTTGAACACTGTGAAAGGCCGGTCAGTCTTCCCCTTATGTGTATCTTGTATCTGCTCCGGCACTCTTTGCAAGGAGTGGTGGACCAACCGGGCTGTGGTGGGTATGTGGGCCTGCGGGCCGCTCCAAGCAACAGCCTGGTGGACCAACCGGGCTGTGGTGGGCATGTGGGCCTGCGGGCCGCTCCAAGCAACAGCCTGGTGGACCAACCGGGCTGTGGTGGGTATGTGGGCCTGCTGGCCGCTCCCAGCAACAGCCTGGTGGACCAACCGGGCTGTGGTGGGTATGTGGGCCTGCGGGCCGCTCCAAGCAACAGCCTGGTGGACCAACCGGGCTGTGGAGGGTATGTGGGCCTGCGGGCCGCTCCAAGCAACAGCCTGGTGGACCAACCGGGCTGTGGTGGGTATGTGGGCCTGCGGGCCGCTCCCAGCAACAGCCTGGTGGACCAACCGGGCTGTGGTGGGTATGTGGGCCTGCGAGCCGCTCCAAGCAACAGCCTGGTGGACCAACCGGGCTGTGGTGGGTATGTGGGCCTGCGGGCCGCTCCAAGCAACAGCCTGGTGGACCAACCGGGCTGTGGTGGGTATGTGGGCCTGCGGGCTGCTCCAAGCAACAGCCTGGTGGACCAACCGGGCTGTGGTGGGTATGTGGGCCTGCGGGCTGCTCCAAGCAACAGCCTGGTGGACCAAGTTATCACAAGCCTGGCCTCAGGCTGGGAGTAGAACAACTCTCGGAACCCTCTGCAGGTATGTTCCAGGTATGTATAGAGGGAAAGTATTGAGCAGTGTTGGGTCTTTGATGTTCATAGAGTTCTCTGTCAGTGTACTTACTGCACCTCTGCTCTAAAGAGGTGTCCCTTAACCTGCTCTAAAGAGCTGTCCCTTAAGATACCTCTTGTGCCTTTTGCTTATAGAGGGACCTTGTAATGTCGCTGTTATGTTGTCTGTCTCAACTTTTCCTGTTAGTCTCTTAATAATTATTAACACATCTTCCAGAAGTCATGACGTCCTCTTGATAAATGTAACCATGTTGATGTTGCCGTAGGAGGGAGATAGTTTATTGTGCACCCCATACTCATCCTGTGAGCCGCAGCGCAAAAAGGGTTACAAAAGGTTCCTCTTTGACCTCAGAGGAGATTATTACATTAACAAGTACATCTATCCTGATATATTATGTTGTCAGCTAGTTACAGAGATTGTTCCATTTCAGCAGCATTTCAAATACATTTCAATGTATTTACAATATATTAATGGTGGGTGTTTTCGCTAATACTTGAGTGCTTAATTGAGCTATGGGGGTATTTCAGGCCGTAGAAAACCTGGTGTTCATTAGTATTAGTCTTCACAATACACTGCTTCTTCAATAATCTCGGGTCATTTATCTACTGGAAGCGAAACATGGATACAGTTCAAGGATTTCCGATATTTTATCCTTAGTAATACGATGGTTTGACATGTCATGCAGCGTGAGTTTAGATTTATCTGTAAATGGCTCACGTTTATCACAGTCTAAGATTTGTTGGTAGAGAAATAGAAACCAGGATGTGATTCATACGTCAGGCTGCGAGCAGCCACGTCCAACAACCTGGTTGACCAGTCCAGCAACCAGGAGGCCTGGTCGAGGACCGGGCCGCGGAGACGCTAAGCCCCGGAAACACCTCGAGGTAACGTCAAGGTGTTGGTGTAGTGTGTGTCCTTGTCTCTGTGTAAACACTTCACCAAGATCACTACACAAGTCCAAGTGCCAGAGACACTTGTAGCCAAGTCTTACTCGGGCTGTGACAAGTCTTACTCGGGCTGCGACAGTCTTACTCGGGCTGCGACAGTCTTACTCGGGCTGCGACAGTCTTACTCGGGCTGCGACAACGTCTGTTATAACGTCTGCTGCTGTTTCTTGCCCCATACACGTGTATGGGGCAAATAAAACACATATTTTACTTGCCCCATACAGGTGTTTTACTTGCCCCATACAGGTGTTTTACTTGCCCCATACACATGTTTGACACATCTCACTGTGATAAACAATGGACCTGCTAGTTCCATTTTGCTCTGTTCTGCTTTCTTCAAATTCATCCCCAAGCGTTCTCGTCTAATGACACCTTTTAAGGGACCTTTTTAAGGGATGAAGGTAAAGTAACCTGTTTGATAACTCAAGATTCCGTTCAACACTGTCTTTATTTACTGCAACCTTGGCAAGGGCGTCAACTTTATCATGTTCCTGCAGGCCAATGTGAGAAGGAATCCACACCATGTTGCTTTTCCGGTTTCTTGCTGGTTAATGTCTGGATTTCTTGGTGGTTAATGGCTGGGTTTCTTGGTGGTTAATGGCTGGGTTTCTTGGAGGTTAATGGCTGGGTTTCTTGGTGGTTAATGGCTGGGTTTCTTGGAGGTTAATGGCTGGGTTTCTTGGTGGTTAATGGCTGGGTTTCTTGGAGGTTAATGGCTGGGTTTCTTGGTGGTTAATGTCTGGGTTTCTTGGTGGTTAATGACTGGGTTTCTTGGTGGTTAATGGCTGGGTTTCTTGGTGGGTTATGGCTGGTTTTCCTGGTGGGTTATGGCTGGGTTTCTTGGTGGGTTATGGCTGGTTTTCCTGGTGGGTTATGGCTGGGTTTCTTGGTGGGTTATGGCTGGTTTTCCTGGTGGGTTATGGCTGGGTTTCTTGGTTGTTTTATGGCTGGGTTTCTTGGTGTGTTATGGCTGGGTTTCTTGGTGGGTTATGGCTGGTTTTCCTGGTGGGTTATGGCTGGGTTTCTTGGTGGGTTATGGCTGGTTTTCCTGGTGGGTTATGGCTGGGTTTCTTGGTTGTTTTATGGCTGGGTTTCTTGGTGTGTTATGGCTGGGTTTCTTGGTGGGTTATGGCTGGGTTTCCTGGTGGGTTATGGCTGGGTTTCCTGGTGGGTTATGGCTGGTTTTCCTGGTGGGTTATGGCTGGTTTTCCTGGTGGGTTATGGCTGGGTTTCCTGGTGGGTTATGGCTGGTTTTCCTGGTGGGTTATGGCTGGGTTTCTTGGTGGGTTATGGCTGGGTTTCTTGATGGGTTATGGCTCACCGTTCATTAATGTACACAGGAACACTGAGATAAGGACTGTACCTGAACAAATAGCCTGGATGTGTCACCACGGAATGATTGATAATTGGAGAGATAAAAGAATTTTGCACCAAGATTGTAACTTTGTTGAATTGTCTGAATGTCTATTGCAACATGTCTGTGTACCTTGTCATACAAGGATGTGTGTGTATGTCTGGTAACATACCACATGTGTAAAGGAAGAAATGTGTATGTTTATCACTCAGAATGTTTACTATGTTGATCATATATATATATATATATATATATATATATATATATATATATATATATATATATATATATATATATATATATATATATATATATATATATATATATATATATATATATATATATATATATATATATATATATATATAATTATATATATAATTGCATGAGCTACCTGATCCCTTTGTGTGTATTTATACCTCAATAAACTTATTTCAATTTAAGTTTCAATTCAGTTTCCACCAACATCAAATACGAGGCGAGAAAAATGTTTAATTAACTTTGTGTAGTTAATATAAAGATGACGTCAACTTTGGTAGTTTAGGTCCTTATTCCACCTGGGTGGTTCCACCTGGGTGGTTCCACCTGGGTGGTTCCACCAGGGTGGTTCCACCTGGATGGTTCCACCTGGGTGGTTCCACCTGGGAGGTTCCACCTGGGAGGTTCCACCCGGGAGGTTCCACCTGGGTGGTTCCACCCGGGAGGTTCCACCTGGGTGGTTCCACCAGGGTGGTTCCACCTGGATGGTTCCACCAGGGTGGTTCCACCTGGGTGGTTCCACCTGGGAGGTTCCACCCGGGAGGTTCCACCTGGGAGGTTCCACCCGGGTGGTTCCACCTGGATGGATTAACCACCTCCATAGTTACCTTTCCTCTTCCTTCCAGGCTTGGCGAAGGAGCAGTTTGACTTCGATGAGGGGGGGATGAGGGACTTGGTCCACTGTTGGGGGGTGGGCGCCCCCCTCCCCGTGTTGTGGGGTGGGGGGGCAGATAATAAAGATAACTAGGGGAATATTGATCATGGAGAGGAAGCAGCGAGGGTGAATATAGGAGGGGGAGGATGGAGGGAGAGAGAGAGAGAGAGAGAGAGAGAGAGAGAGAGAGAGAGAGAGAGAGAGAGAGAGAGAGAGAGAGAGAGAGAGAGAGAGAGAGAGAGAGAGGACGATAACTGGGGTAGGGGAGGATAATGAACATGTAAAAGAGGATGAGGAGGAATAATGATTTGTTGGGGAGAAGACTTGCCTCCCCTCCTCCCCCTCCCCCACAGCGAAGGAGGGGGAAGAGAGAAGGAAATAGAGGGCCAAGGGGGAGTAAAGGTCACTAGTGAGGGGCTGGTGAGAGACAGTGAGGGGAGGGGAGGAGAATATAGCAGAGGTGAGGGGTGATTGGTTGGCACTGTGATGGGGTGATTGGTTGGCACTGTGATGGGGTGATTGGTTGGCACTGTGATGGGGTGATTGGTTGGCACTGTGATGGGGTGATTGGTTGGCACTGTGATGGGGTGATTGGTTGGCACTGTGATGGGGGTGATTGGTTGGCACTGTGATGGGGTGATTGGTTGGCACTGTGATGGGTGATTGGTTGGCACTGTGATGGGGTGATTGGTTGGCACTGTGATTGGTGATTGGTTGGCACTGTGATGGGGTGATTGTTGGCACTGTGATGGGGTGATTGGTTGGCACTGTGATAGGGTGATTGTTGGCACTGTGATGGGGTGATTGTTGGCACTGTGATGGGTGATTGGTTGGCACTGTGATGGGTGATTGGTTGGCACTGTGATGGGGTGATTGGTTGGCACTGTGATTGGAAGAGCATAAGAAATATTGCCGGAACAACCGTGGACATCTTCAAGAGGAAACGAGATTGTTTCCTCCAAGGAGTGCCGGACCAACCGGGCTGTGGTGGGTATGTGGGCCTGCGGGCCGCTCCAAGCAACAGCCTGGTGGACCAACCGGGCTGTGGTGGGTATGTGGGCCTGCGGGCCGCTCCAAGCAACAGCCTGGTGGACCAACCGGGCTGTGGTGGGTATGTGGGCCTGCGGGCCGCTCCCAGCAACAGCCTGGTGGACCAACCGGGCTGTGGTGGGTATGTGGGCCTGCGGGCCGCTCCAAGCAACAGCCTGGTGGACCAAACTCTCACAAGTCAAGCCTGGCCTCGGGCCGGGCTTGGGGAGTAGAACAACTCCCAGAACCCCATCAACCAGGTATCAAGCAGCGGGGGGAGAGGTAGTGGGGTTGAGGGAGGGGGGGCAGGTAGTGGGGGAGCGAGCAAGGGAATGTCTGTGGCACCTGTGTGTCTGGCACTCCCATCCCCTCTTCCCCCTCATTTATCCCCTCCCCCCCTCCCCCCCTCCCCCCCTCCCCTCAACCCTAGACCCTAATTTATCTGATCGAAGAATTGTATCGACGGGTTCAAGCTTTCCCCTCATCCTCACCCTCCCCCCCCTCATCCTGGCCCCCTCCTCATCCTGGCCCCCTCCTCAATCTTCCCCCTCCTCCTCATCCTCCCCCCCCCGTACCCCCTCACCAACGGCAGTGTTGCCAATCGGACCTAAAACTCCAACAGTGTTGCACCTAACCACAAACACACACACCCAACCAACCCTCCTCACCCATCGAGGCCGATGTACGAAAACGTCAACATTACGGTGCTTTAGAATCGTTCAGTTCGTCACATTTATTAACGAATTAGTCGACTCCGTTCACAGTGCGACGTGCTAAGTTAGAGAGCGGACTGCTATTGTGGACGCGGGTAGATGATAGGTAGATGGTGTGGTGGTAGACACTGGTAGATACACTCGAGTTGTATCTACTCTCCCCCCCCCCCCTTCCTCTTCTCTCACCTCTCACCAGCGGCCCCTCACCTCTCACCAGCGGCCCCTCATCTCTCACCAGCGGCCCCTCATCTCTCACCAGCGGCCCCTCACCACTCACCAGCGGCCCCTCACCTCTCACCAGCGGCCCCTCACCTCTCACCAGCGGCCCCTCACCTCTCACCACCGGCCCCTCACCTCTCACCACCGGTCCCTCACCTCTCACCACCGGCCCCTCATCTCTCACCATAGTTAGACATTTTCACAAAGGTTAACTAAGGTGTTGAGGCAATTTATTAGTTCAGTAGAGGAGAAGAGACAGGATCAAGAGCTCCCAGGGAGGGAGGGCTGGTCTGTGGAGGGGGGGGGGAGGCTGGTCTGGGCCGGGGGGGAGTCTGGTCTGGGCCGGGGGGGAGGCTGGTCTGGGGCGGGGGGAGGCTGGTCTGGGGCGGGGGGAGGCTGGTCTGGGGCGGGGGGAGGCTGGTCTGGGGCGGGGGGAGGCTGGTCTGGGGAGGGGGGGGAGGTTGGTCTGGGGAGGGGGGGGAGGTTGGTCTGGGGAGGGGGGGGAGGCTGGTCTGGGGAAGGGGGGGAGTCTGGTCTGGGGAAGGGGGGGAGTCTGGTCTGGGGCGGGGGAGGCTGATCTGGGGCGGGGGGGGGGAGGCTGGTCTGGGGAGGGGGGTGAGAGAGGGGAAAGCATGAGTGGGAATATGAGGTAAGAGAGTGTGAGAGTCCTGAAGGAGCCGCCGGGAGAGAACATTACGCACATTAATTGTTATCAGTATTATTTTCTACCACAGACGTGGCCGGACATTTACAATGCTAACCAGCATATATTCCTTTTCTTCTGTCCTCCATGGACAGGGTGAGAGATCTGTTCAACATATAGTTCAAGGGTTTATTGAACAATCAACCGCAGAAGGTGATTCGGTGCTTTTAAAATGCTAATCTAACTTACATAAATACGTTGATACACAGAGTTACGTCTGCCCTACATAAAGTGATCGATGTGTTCTTTACAGTGTCATTAATGTGCATTTACAAAGGTGAAATGTAATTCTGATCAGCTTCCACATATAATTTACACACACACACACACACACACACACACACACACACACACACACACACACACACACACACACACACACACACACACACACACGTGTGTGTATGACGGTTGAGAGGCGGGACCAAAGAGCCAGAGCTCAACCCCCGCAAACACAACTAGGTGACAACTAGGCGAGTACACACACACACACACACACACACACACACACACACACACACACACACACACACACACACACACACACACACGCACGCACGCACACACGCAGACATACATAGGGGGCCGGTGACTGAGTGGACAGAACGCTGGACGCGTGATCCTGTGGTCCCGGATTCGATTCCGGGCGCCGGCGAGAAACAATGGGCTTTTCTTTCACCCTAATGCCCCTGTTACCTAGCAGTAAATAGGTACCTGGGAGTTAGTCAGCTGTCACGGGCTGCTTCCTGGGGGTGTGTTGTGTGCGGGAAAAAAATAATAGTTAGTAACAGTTGATTGACAGTTGAGAGGCGGGCCGAAAGAGCAGAGCTCAACCCCCGCAAGCACAACTAGGTGAATACACACACACTCGCATACACACATATGTATACATATATATACATACTTATACATATATACACACACACATACACATTTATGTCTCCTACTGTGGCAGGGTAAGATAGTTGATATAGAAACTAGTGTGTTATTAAGCACTTAACCCCTGAAGGTGATTAAGATGCCTTTATGGAACAGGTCCCAGAAGCCCATCAAGCAGGTGGCTGTAAGTTACGCGCGAGACGTCAAGGACTTTATGTCCATCAGTCTCAGAAACCTTACTGGAAACCACTTGTATAACTCATTACAATAATGACTGACTAACAGGTAGTTCACCACTCTAAATCAACTGTTCGACGTCCCCCGGGGGAGGGGGCGTCGAGGCCCGGGGGGGTTGTCGAGGCCCGGGGGGGGGGTGTCGAGGCCCGGGGGGGGGGTGTCGAGGCCCGGGGGGGGGTGTCGAGCCCCGAAATCCTGACAAGGTAACCTGCAGGAGGGTTCCGTGGTGTGTTTACTGACCTCTTCTGTTCTAGCCGGTAGACTCGTGGCTTCGTTATCTGCAGCGTTAAATCTTAAGTTGTATGTGCGAAACAATTTAGTTGATATTCCTGGAGTTGTGTTGTTGTTGTTAATAATTTAAAGATTCGCTACCTGGAAGAAAAAGTTCCAAGTAGCACGGGCTATGGTGAGCCCGTAGTACATATTGGTGGAGGAGCAGGAGAGGCCAGTGTCGGGTGAGTGAAGGTGTTGGTTGTGTGGGCTGGATGGGCGAGTCTCTTCATGGAAAAGTATTTTCGTTTGTGAGTTATTTCCTCACGTGTAGGTGGTGGACTAGAGTCCACCGTGTCCACCTCTTGTCCTCACTCTCACTTCACGGAATAATTCACAAACTAAACTTGTGGGAGATTATAGTGAGTATAAGGATGGGTACCAGGACACCTGGTTGATACCTGGTTGATGGGGTTCTGGGAGTTGTTCTACTCCCCAAGCCCGGCCCGAGGCCAGGCGCGACTTGTGAGAGTTTGGTCTACCAGGCTGTTGCTTGGAGCGGCCCGCAGGCCCACATGCCCACCACAGCCCGGTTGGTCCACCAGGCTGTTGCTTGGAGCGGCCCGCAGGCCCACATACCCACCACAGCCCGGTTGGTCCACCAGGCTGTTGCTTGGAGCGGCCCGCAGGCCCACATACCCACCACAGCCAGGTTGGTCCGGCACTTCTTGGAGAAAACTATCCAGTTTCCTCTTGAAGATGTCCACGGTTGTTCCGGCAATATTTCTTATGCTCGCTGGGAGGGTTTTCTCTGATTGTGCCTAAGACTTCCGTCTTGAACGTGTCCTTCTTTTACAGTTAAGCTTCCCAAGGCCAGCACTGTGCAGGTCTCATGGTTCACGTCCATCCAAGCTTAAACCTGGCTAAATAACTTCACTTAAGACCAGGTATCAACATGAGCAAATTTCCTTAAAAAATTATGTTTTGTTCAGATCTTTCCTGTGCTATATAGTCGTATATGGCTTGACGCTTTCCCCTGATAACTGCCTCAGATCTTCAGTTCTCAGCTGTACCACAAACTCAGCCGGTCTAAGCTTTGAGGATGTATCAATCCCCTGAAGGTTTTCAGCATACTTTAGCTGTATCTATGTACCCATGACATAGATGAAATTGTTAATGGAATAATCTTCGTTCAGATCGATAAAGACCTTTTGTGCCCTCTGTAACCCCTTTTTGCGCTACTGCTCACAGGAGGAGTATGGGGTGCACAATACACTACCACTCACAGGAGGAGTATGGGGTGCACAATACACTACCACACACAGGAGTATGGGGTGCACAATACACTACCACCCACAGGAGGAGTATGGGGTGCACAATACACTACCACCCACAGGATGAGTATGGGGTGCACAATACACTACCACACACAGGAGGAGTATGGGGTGCACAATACACTACCACTCACAGGATGAGTATGGGGTGCACAATACACTACCACTCACAGGATGAGTATGGGGTGCACAATACACTACCACTCACAGGATGAGTATGGGGTGCACAATACACTACCACTCACAGGATGAGTATGGGGTGCACAATACACTACCACTCACAGGATGAGTATGGGGTGCACAATACACTACCCCACACGGGAGGAGTATGGGGTGCACAGTACACTACCACTCACAGGAGGAGTATGGGGTGCACAATACACTACCACACACAGGAGGAGTATGGGTGCACAATACACTACCACACACAGGAGTAGTATGGGGTGCACAATACACTACCACACACAGGATGAGTATGGGGTGCACAATACACTACCACACACAGGATGAGTATGGGGTGCACAATACACTACCACACACAGGAGGAGTATGGGGTGCACAATACACTACCACACACAGGAGGAGTATGGGGTGCACAATACACTACCACACACAGGAGGAGTATGGGGTGCACAATACACTACCACCCACAGGATGAGTATGGGGTGCACAATACACTACCCCACACAGGAGTAGTATGGGGTGCACAATACACTACCACACACAGGATGAGTATGGGGTGCACAATACACTACCACACACAGGAGGAGTATGGGGTGCACAATACACTACCACACACAGGATGAGTATGGGGTGCACAATACACTACCACACACAGGAGGAGTATGGGGTGCACAATACATTACCACCCACAGGAGGAGTATGGGGTGCACAATACACTACCACCCACAGGAGGAGTATGGGGTGCACAATACACTACCACACACAGGAGGAGTATGGGGTGCACAATACACTACCACCCACAGGAGGAGTATGGGGTGCACAATACACTACCACACACAGGAGGAGTATGGGGTGCACAATACACTACCACACACAGGAGGAGTATGGGGTGCACAATACACTACCACTCACAGGATGAGTATGGGGTGCACAATACACTACCACACACAGGAGGAGTATGGGGTGCACAATAAACTACTCGCCTCCGGCGGCAATCCACAAATCCATGGTGGACTGGTGGACAGGCCACCGAACTTTCCACCCTCCTCTTTCCCAAACCCTCCCATCCTCTTCCAGAATTTCAAGTCTCTATCCTCCTTCCATCTCCATCCTTCTCCAAGCCCTTCTCCTTCCATCTCCATCCTTCTCCTTCTATCTCCATCCTTCTCCAAGCCCTTCTTTGAACATCGAATTCGAAATCCCGTGCCTAGTCATCTTACGTTTGAGATATCCATAAAAGGAGTCCATTGAGATATCAGCCAGCAGAGCACACTTGGTTGGCTCTGACCTTAGATTGTATTCTCCACTGTTGTCTCCACATTCCTGTCAAGGTTTCCCACGGCATTTTTGGTCGGCGCGAGAAGGTCTGTATTATCAACATGAGAGAAAACATCGAATTATTTTAATCCTTAGTACTACGTGTCAGCTGTTATACTGTCTCTTAACTTTTTTTTTTAACAATGGTTTAAGATAACAAGCCTAATTAAAGCAACAACTTGTTCGTCCACATTTTTACCGATCAATTTCTGGAGATTACGTGACAACATTTCACAACTAATTTGCATATTTGATTAATATATCGATATATTGCGATATCTTTCTACTGATTAGTTCTCTGAAAGGTTTGAGGTGTTCGGCTTTGTCGGTAGCTTTGAAAGCATCAAATAACAGTATTGTTGGCTAGAAATACAGTACCCAGTTCGACAGGTGGAAAGACAATGAGTATATAATGAAATACTTTGTTTAATGTATTGAGGGCAGCGGCTGTGTGGTCATCACAGGACACGGAAGGTGGAGAGTTCTCAGGAATGGTAAGACACACAGCCGTGGTCACTACAGGTGATGTATCCTGGGAAGCGAGTCTGTAAGACACATACATTGACACATATTGTCTGTGTTCTGTGTTCAAGGTTGTCAAGCCTGGTCTCAGACCGGGCTTAGGGAGAACAACAACTCGCGAGACCCTATGCAGGTATGCTCCAGGTGGGAGGGTATGCTAACGGAACTAACATAACCCCCATATTTTTTTTGCTCTTTTTAATCATTACAGACGTTACAGGGGGGGGGGTAGAAATAGCCTAAGCTACTCTATCCCTTTGAGATATATTTACTGTATTTCTTGTCTCAATAAACGTACTTGAACTTGAGGTTAGAGTATTCTTACAGCATTACAGAGGTTACAATATGCTGGTGTTTAACATTAGGGTGAGAGTGTAAACAGGTCTCACTCGGCTGTAGGTAAGTCACCTTCAATCTCACATCTCCTCCATCAACCACTATTCCATTACATTCAATATTTGCCTATGCAACCATTACATACATATATATATATATATATATATATATATATATATATATATATATATATATATATATATATATATATATATAATATATAATATATATATATATATATATATATATATATATAATACCAGCAGTCGCCCTTACCGTTCCTTACTCTCCTGGATGAACTATGTGTTTCTCATTTCAACAGTTTATAAAACATTCTTCTTGAAAGGCTTCCAAGAATCTTTGATCTCACAATATTATCTTCCTCTCTTAATCCTCTTTATGGCTCGATGATGCCGAGTCCTGATGCTGCATCTCATCTGCCACGCTCACCATCTTGCCATGAGCTATAAAATATCTATTTTGAATTTCACAAACTTGGTCTAATATTATTATTATTATTTGTCACTTGTGAAATAGTGTAATTTAGATAAGCTAGATAAAGCATAGTTGAATAATTGCCAGTAGAGGTGTTATACTATTGTGAGGGGGGGGGCCACAGTGGGGGGGGGGTGGTGAGGGGACACGAGTCTTGTTCAATATCTCTGGAATTTGTCTAATTTAAATTTTTCTTTCCAGGTGGGGATTCCACTTCGGTGCTGCGTACTGTTACAGGTCTGACGTAGGTGATGTATAGTGTATGTGTTCGTGAGAGTATGTGAATACGTTGATTTACACGAATGGGAGGATAAGCAGGAGAGGAATTGCGGAGGAATCATTGGGAACACTGCCCCCTCCCCTGGGGGGGTGGGGTCTGTGGAACCCCTCCCTGGTGGTGTGGGGTCAGTGGAACCCCTCCCTGGGGGTGTGGGGTCAGTGGAGCCCCTCCCTGGGGGTGTGGGGTCAGTGGAACCCCTCCCTGGGGGTGTGGGGTCAGTGGAGCCCCTCCCTGGGGGTGTGGGGTCAGTGGAACCCCTCCCTGGGAGTGTGGGGTCAGTGGAACCCCTCCCTGGGAGTGTGGGGTCAGTGGAACCCCTCCCCTGGGGGTGTGGGGTCAGTGGAACCCCTCCCTGGGGGTGTGGGGTCTGTGGAACCCCTCCCCTGGGGGTGTGGGGTCAGTAGAACCCCTCCCTGGGGGTGTGGGGTCAGTGGAGCCCCTCCCTGGGGGTGTGGGGTCAGTGGAACCCCTCCCTGGGAGTGTGGGGTCAGTGGAACTCCTCCCCTGGGGGTGTGGGGTCAGTGAAACCCCCTCCCCGGGGGTGTGGGGTCAGTAGAACCCCTCCCTGGGGGTGTGGGGTCAGTGGAACCCCCTCCCCGGGGGTGTGGGGTCAGTGGAACCCCTCCCTGGGGGTGTGGGGTCAGTGGAACCCCCTCCCCGGGGGTGTGGGGTCAGTGGAACCCCTCCCTGGGGGTGTGGGGTCAGTAGAACCCCTCCCTGGGGGTGTGGGGTCAGTAGAACCCCTCCCTGGGGGTGTGGGGTCAGTGGAACCCCCTCCCCGGGGGTGTGGGGTTAGTGGAACCCCTCCCTGGGGGTGTGGGGTCAGTGGAACCCCTCCCTGGGGGTGTGGGGTCTGTGGAACCCCTCCTCTTACCTAATTCTTCTCATATTTCCCGGAATCGACCAATCCATTAAAAATGTGACGCATTAGTCAAAATTAAAACAGCGTAATATTAACCATAATAATATTGTTATATACTACTACTGCTAATAACATTACTATTATATAGACCGTAATATTGACCGTAATAATAATGACGGAAATGCTGAAGCAGACGCGACTTTCCCAACAAAGAAGGAATAATTTAAATAGGAAGATTGAAGAAATCGAGGAGAAACATTCATATGAGATTGAAGAAATCGAGGAGAAACATTCATATGAGATTGAAGAAAGGCAACTAGAACATAAAGCAATTCAGGAAATAAAGAAAAACCCAAAATATTTCTTCACATGTGCGAAATCAAAGGCAAAAACCACTGCCAGTATTGGACCTATTGGTACTAGTGAAGGTTCATACACGGAGGATGACAAAGAATTTAGTGAAGTCCTAAAAAAGCAGTATGAAGCAGTACTGGGGTTTAGCACTCCAATAAACAACATGAAAGTGGAAGATCTGGATAACTTCTTTATGCCTGATATCCAAACACCTGTAAGTATAACTGATATCAACACGAGCGTGACAGATTTTGAAGGAGAAATTGAAAACATGCCCATGCACTCGGCCCCGGGTCCAGACTCATGGAATTCAATATTTATAAAACTGCAAAGTGCCAGTAGCACAGGCACTCAGTATAGTGTGGAGGAAGAGCTTGGACACGGGGGAGATACCAGATGCACTTAAAGCAGCAGACATTGCCCCTCTACACAAGGGAGGGAGCAAAGCATTGGCAAAGAATTATAGACCAGTTGCACTAACGTCCCACATAATAAAAGTATTTGAGAGAGTGATCAGGAGTCAGGTCACTACATTCATGGAGACCAATGACCTTTACAACCCAGGCCAACATGGATTTAGAGTGGGAAGATCGTGCCTCTCTCAGCTTCTTGACCATTATGACACTCACTGAGGCATTAGAAGAAAAACAGAATGCAGATGTGGTGTTCACAGACTTCGCAAAGACATTCGACAAATGTGACCATGGAGTGATAACACACAAAATGAGGTCAATGGGAATAACCGGTAAAGTAGGACGCTGGATACTCAGTTTTCTGTCGAACAGAACACACAGAGTAACTGTCAACCATATAAAATAGTCCAAGCACAGTTAAAAGCTCTGTACCTCAAGGTACAGTTCTTGCACCACTACTGTTCCTTATTCTCATATCAGATATAGACAAAAACACAAGTCACAGCTTCGTGTCATCCTTCGCGGTGACACAAAAATCAGCATGAAAATTACCTCTGCTGAAGACATTGAAAAACTACAAGTAGATATTAACAAAGTTTTCGACTGGGCAGCAGAAAATAACATGATTTTTAACAGTGATAAATTCCAGGTACTCAGGTACGGCAAAAATGAGGACCTGAAACATAATACAGGGTACAAAACACAATCAAATCTGCCCATAGTAGGAAAACAGCATGTCAAGGATTTGGGAATAATGATGTCCGACGACCTAACGTTTAGGGAGCATAACCAAGCAAATATTGCGTCAGCCAGAAAAATGATTGGATGGATTACGAGAACTTTCAAATCCAGGGATCCCATCACAATGGTTGTACTCTTCAAGTCACTTGTGTTGTCCCGTCTTGAGTACTGCTCAGTACTCAGTATTCAGGTCACGGGGGTGAGGGGAAGGTCACGGGGGTGAGGGGAAGGTCACGGGGGTGAGGGGAAGGTCACGGGGGTGAGGGGAAGGTCACGGGGGTGAGGGGAAGGTCACGGGGGTGAGGGGAAGGTCACGGGGGTGAGGGGAAGGTCACGGGGGTGAGGGGAAGGTCACGGGGGTGAGGGGAAGGTCACGGGGGTGAGGGGAAGGTCACGGGGGGTGAGGGGGGGCCTAAAGAGGGGAAATATAACGTGAGGGGAAGACCTGCTAAATATAAAGCGCATCACTTATTAAAATGTCGGGGTGGGGTTGGTGGGGTGTGTGGTGGTGGGTGGGGTTAGCTCTGGTCATATAGTGTGGTGCCTGGAGCCTCCTGGCGCCTGCCCGCCTGTCTGGCGCCACATCCCCCCCCCCAAATGACCCCACCCGGCCCCCCATGGCCCCCCCCCCCACCCGGCAAGACGGCCCCCGCCAACGTAATTTTTTCAACCGGTTACTGCTTCCATCGCTAAGCCTATTACTGCTTCCACCTGCAACCAGTTTCTTCCTGGTTCAGTTCCTCCCTCATTCCCCTCCCCCCTCATTCCCCTCCCCCCTCATTCCCCTCCCCCCTCATTCCCCTCACCCCTCATTCCCCTCACCCCCCTAATTCCCCTCCCCCCTCATTCCCCTCCCCCCTCATTCCCCTCCCCCCTCATTCCCCTCCCCCCTCATTCCCCTCACCCCCCCTCATTCCCCTCCCCCCTCATTCCCCTCACCCCCCCCTCATTCCCCTCCCCCCTCATTCCCCTCCCCCCTCATTCCCCTCACCCCCCCCTCATTCCCCTCCCCCTCATTCCCCTCCCCCCTCATTCCCCTCCCCCCTCATTCCCCTCCCCCCTCATTCCCCTCCCCCCTTATTCCCCTCACCCCTCATTCCCCTCCCCCCTCATTCCCCTCACCCCCTCATTCCCCTCCCCCCTCATTCCCCTTCACTGTTGTCCTTCTGGAACTCTATGGAACACAACTGGCCACTGCTACTGTAGTCGGAACCGGTTGGGCTCTGGTCACGTGGCAGGTCTTCCCTCGCGGCTCAACCAGTTACCCCTCCCCCTCCCTTCCAAGCTGACCCCTCCCCCCCCCCTGCCGCACCTCGCAGCACAAGCTGTGATTCGCACCCCCCCCCCCTAGCCGGCTTCATGGGGATCGACACAGGGGGGGAGGGAGGACCATGGGGGTCGACACGGAGAGGGGGGACCATGGGGGTCGACACAGAGGAGAGGGGGACCATGGGGGTCGACACAGGGGAGAGGAGGGACCATGGGGGTCGACACAGGGGAGAGGGGGACCATGGGGGTCGACACAGGGGAGAGGGGGACCATGGGGGGTCGACACAGGGGAGAGGGGGACCAGGGGGGTCGACACAGGGGAGAGGGGGGACCATGGGGGTCGACACAGGGGAGAGGGGGGACCATGGGGTCGACACAGGGGAGAGGGGGGACCATGAGGGTCGACACAGGGGAGAGGGGGGGCATGGGGTCGACACAGGGGAGAGGGGGACCATGGGGGTCGACACAGGGGAGAGGGGGGGACCATGGGGGTCGACACAGGGGAGAGGGGGGACCATGGGGGTCGACACAGGGGAGAGGGGGACCATGCGGGTCGACACAGGGGAGAGGGGGACCATGGGGGTCGACACAGGGGAGAGGGGGACCATGGGGGTCGACACAGGGGGACCATGGGGGTCGACACAGGGGGACCATGGGGGTCGACACAGGGGGACCATGGGGGTCGACACAGGGGGACCATGGGGGTCGACACGGGGGAGAGGGGGGACCATGGGGGGTGGGGGGTAAGAGGGGCGTCACCTAACCTACCTGCTGGACTTCATTAACTAATGGTGGGTGGTGGCGGACTTCCCCCCCCCCAACCGGCCCCACCTTTCAACACTGGCCTTCGCCCCTCCCAGCCCCCCAACCCCCTCACTACCAACCCCCCCCCCTTCTTCCTCACCCATCACAACTCCCTGTACACACTCCCCCAACTCTCCCCTCCCCCTCCCTGCCCCCACTCCTCCCCCTCTCCCCTCCTTGCCCCCGACCTCTCCCCCCTCTCTGCCCCTCCACCCTCTCTGCCCCTCCCCACCCCTCCCCCCCCACCCCCCGTCCCAATACTCGACAAACGCGACATATCAGTAACTATTAAAGCCCCGGAATATTAATATTTTCTCAACAGAGCCTCAATAGGTTAGGGGTTCGTACCCTAACCTAACCCTCCACAGGTTAGGTGGGTTGTTTGGGTTGGTAACCCTCCTGGATAGGCCTGTAGGGACCGTCTCTCGGCAGGAATGTGTTTATTTAATAATGTATTAATTATATTTATTCAATTATTTCTAGTTTATTTATTAATGATTTCTAATTCAAGAGAACTGTATGATTGTATAGTGGTCTGATGTGGTGGTATATGTGTGTGTGCGTGTATATATATATATATATATATATATATATATATATATATATATATATATATATATATAATATAAATATATATATATATATATATATATATATATATATATATATATATATATATATATAGGACCGGCTTCACATGGGTTGGGAAGCCGTACTCATGTGTCTGTGGTAGTGTAAACAGGACTGGCGGCGGCAATACAGTGCCACAATTACTGTTGGGAAGTGGAACTATCGCCTTTAAGGCAGGTATGGTGAGCCACCGTCCACCCTCCCCCCCCCCCCCACCCTTACTCTTGAGAACCACCCCCCCTCCCCCACTGACGTACTACTACTCCCCCCCCACTCAGCAACCCCCCCTACCCCACCCCCATCCTCCGTATCTCCCCCACTTGCGATAACCTGCATAAAAAAAATAATACCAGGGCCCCAGCAGCTGGTTTCTGTGACCCCTGACTGCTTGTCAACCGTGGCCCCATTAATGAAAGGGAAATTACAATGGTAGTTGATAACAGAGCTGCGACACTACTCCCCCCCCCCACACAAACAATAGACCTTTAACAACACTCACACAATGAGTGCCAACACTCATACAATGAGTGCCACCTTATAAAACACTCAGCCATTGTTAAGGTCCATAAAACAATTAAGAGGTTTCCAGAACGAGGCAAGAATCAATCAAATGGTTTTAACCAACCTATCAGTGACTGCAGTCCACCAATACACACACACACACACACGTATATTAAATGCAGCTCATGCATTTTAATATTTCTTCGCTCTACCATCTAGCCAACCACTTGGGCTAGATGGTAGAGCGACGGTCTCGCTTCATGCAGGTCGGCGTTCAATCCCCGACCGTCCAAGTGGTTCAGCACCATTCCTTCCTCTGTCCCATCCCCCAAAAAATTCATGCATCAGGACTATTCCCTAAATCCTTTAAAAATGCCACAAATACATTAAGCCCCAAGTTAGGAAAATCCCCAAGTTAGGAAAATCCCCAAGTTAGGAAAATCCCCAAGTTAGGAAAATCCTCCAGCCAGGAAAATCCTCCAGCCAGGAAAATCCTCCAGCCAGGAAAATCCTCCAGCCAGGAAAATCCTCCAGCCAGGAAAATCCCCCAGCCATTCTGAAATTTAGAGACCAGTGGCCCTTCTCATAGTGCCGGGTATAATATTCGAAAAAATAATTAATCAGACTTTAGAATTACCGGGAAGAGTTAGAGAAATGTTACACCAGATAACATGGGTTTAGGGACCACAGAGGGGCCCATACAGCTGTAGCCCTGATCTACCAGCACATTCAGCTGTAGGCCTGATTTACCAGCACATACAGCTGTAGCCCTGATCTATCAGCCCATACAGCTGTAGCCCTGATCTACCAGCACATTCAGCTGTAGGCCTGATTTACCAGCACATACAGCTGTAGCCCTGATCTATCAGCCCATACAGCTGTAGCCCTGATCTACCAGCACATTCAGCTGTAGGCCTGATTTACCAGCACATACAGCTGTAGCCCTGATCTACCAGCACATACAGCTGTAGCCCTGATCTATTAGCACATACAGCTGTAGCCCTGATCTACCAGCACATACAGCTGTAGCCCTGATCTACCAGCACATTAAGCTGTTGGCCTGATTTACCAGCACATACAGCTGTAGCCCTGATCTATCAGCCCATACAGCTGTAGCCCTGATCTACCAGCACATTCAGCTGTAGGCCTGATTTACCAGCCCATACAGCTGTAGCCCTGATCTATCAGCACATACAGCTGTAGCCCTGATCTACCAGCACATACAGCTCACAGGCCTGAAATACAAGACATCTGAGGTAGGGCTTCCACAGAGCCTAGAGCCACACACTGCAGCTCTATAGACAACTACAAGGCTCAGTATGGGCAGCTACTTGACAAAGGGACTGAACAGTGGAGTGCCACAAGGAAGGTGCCTCTCACCCTCGCTATTTAACCTGGCCAGGGTCCAGCCTGGCCTCAGGCCTGGCTCGGGGAGTAGAACAACTCTCGGAACCCTCTCCAGGTAACATACAGGTGACCTGCCCCAACATGGAGAATACATCACATACGCTGACGATGTCGCCCAAATAATATACCAACCAGGACCATCAAAGCCGCTACTAGGTTATCTTGAGGTTATCTTGAGATGATTTCGGGGCTTTTTAGTGTCCCCGCGGCCCGGTCCTCGACCAGGCCTCCACCCCCAGGAAGCAGCCCGTGACAGCTGACTAACACCCAGGTACCTATTTTACTGCTAGGTAACAGGGGCATAGGGTGAAAGAAACTCTGCCCATTGTTTCTCGCCGGCGCCTGGGATCGAACCCAGGACCACAGGATCACAAGTCCCGCGTGCTGTCCGCTCGGCCGACCGGCTCCCCACCGGCGTACTAGCTGACAAGACCAAGGCGGCAATCGAACTTTGGGTAGCAATGGAAAATAAGCACAAACAAAAGTTCCAGATAATACACATTACAAAAAGAAACCCAGACCCCATTATCCTTGACAACCGCCCGATCCAAGGTGGACGGCAGAGTACTGGCACTCATGGTCACTAGAACAGGGATAAAAATTCCCTTAAAAGGACACAATAAGCAAAGCAAAAGCAGGAAAACAGAAGAAATTACGAAGCCTCAGAACACACACGCAGCTTCACTTATACAAGGCTCTAGTTGGGCCGCATCTAGAGTATCCCCCAGTACCACTACACACCATAAAGAAAACTAACATGCAGGAACTGCAAGCAGTGTAAACTAAGGCGCTAAGGAGAGCAGCCAAACACCGTCCACCATATGATCAGACAATCCAGGAGCTCCAGGAACTCCTGAACACACAGCCACTAAACACCAGACTGCAGCACCAAGCCATCAGGGTGTGGAACACCATCCTAATGTTAGAGGACCCAATGTTAGAAAGATTACTCCAAGATGAGACGCCCCACTCCCACAGCTGGTGGCCCAAGATGAGACGCCCCACTCCCACAGCTGGTGGCCCAAGATGAGACGCCCCACTCCCACAGCTGGTGGCCCAAGATGAGACGCCCCACTCCCACAGCTGGTGGCCCAAGATGAGACGCCCCACTCCCACAGCTGGTGGCCCAAGATGAGACGCCCCACTCCCACAGCTGGTGGCCCAAGATGAGACGCCCCACTCCCACAGCTGGTGGCCCAAGATGAGACGCCCCGCTCCCACAGCTGGTGGTCCAAGATGAGACGCCCCACTCCCACAGCTGATGGCCCAAGATGAGACGCCCCGCTCCCACAGCTGGTGGCCCAAGATGAGACGCCCCACTCCCACAGCTGGTGGCCCAAGATGAGACGCCCCACTCCCACAGCTGGTGGCCCAAGATGAGACGCCCCACTCCCACAGCTAGTGGCCCAAGATGAGACGCCTCATCCCACAGCTGGTGGTCCAAGATGAGACGCCCCACTCCCACAGCTGGTGGTCCAAGATGAGACGCCCCACTCCCACAGCTGGTGGCCCAAGATAATCCAATCGATGAAAACCCGAGTCCCACAATACATAATTCCTAGATGAAATACTCTAAGAAAACCCTCCCCCATCTTAATAAAATCAATAATAAATTAAAGAGCATTAAACAAAACATCAAACGTGTGTGGAAATATCGGAGTTTGTATATGTGAATATCATCTATAGACATCCATATATATGCTGAAATATATAGAGCTCTCGGAGCTTACAAGAACCTACCCTCAGAAAGGAGCCTACAGGCTCTCTGTACTGCGTACTGTCTGCAGTAGACTGCGAGGCGCTGGGCTAACGATTACTTGCCCTGAGACTGTTCCAGCATCCAGACTGCGGCCACTGTCGGCACCATAAGAGCCATGTACGAAGGGATCGAACAGGCAACAGGCCCTACACAAAACAGGACGGCTCCTCGAACGTCAGCCACTGGAGAGATCATTAATGACCGTGATCAACAGCTGAATCGCTGGGTGGAACATTACTCCGAACTCTACTCCAGAGAGAACTTGGTCAGCGTAGAGGACTTGGAATCGAGTGCCAGCCCATCATGGAAGAACTTGATCTTGAACCAACTGTGGAAGAAGTTGAGAAAGCAGTGGATTCACTTTCCTCAAGGAAGGCTCCGGGAACGACGGGATTCCGCCTGAAGATCTCAAGTGCGCTCGTGGAACACTTATAACTGAGGTTCATGACCTTGTGTGCCAGTGCTGGAGGGAGGAGGGCTCGGTGCCACAAGACATGAGAACATCGTCACTCTCTACAACAATAAAGGTGACAGAAGCGATGTCAACAACCATCGCGGCATCTCCCTCCTCAGCGTCGTCGGCAAACTCTTCGCCAGGGTCGTCTTGGTCAGGCTTCAGAGTCTTGCTGAAGGAGTGTACCCTGAGTCACAGTGGCTTCCCAGCAGAGAGGTCGACCACTGACATGGTGTTCTCCCTGAGACAGCTTCAAGAAAAGTGCAGGGAGCAGAGAAAAGCATTATTATTATTATTATTTTCTACCACAGACGTGGCCAGACATTTACAATGCTAATCAGCATATATACATTTTCTTCTGTCCTCCATGGACAGGGTTAGAGATGTTTTAAACATATAGTTCAAGGGTTTATTGAACAATCAACCACAGAAGGTGATTCGGTGCTTTTAAAATGCTAAGCTAACCTACATACGTAAATACATTGGACCAAAGAGCCAAAGCTCAACCCCCGCAACCACAATTAGGCGAGTACATAGATACATAGATTTGCATTGTACATCCCATTCATTGAGTATACAAAGGCCTTCGACCTCGTGAACAGGGACGGACTCTTCAAGATCTTGGCCAACATTGGCTGTCCACCCACCCTACTCAGCATGATACAATCCTTCCACAAGGACATGAAGGGCACAGTCGTGTACGACGGCTCAACTTCTGAACCATTCAACACCAACAGTGGTGTTAAACAGGGATCCTCGTCAAGTATGCCTTTGGAACAACCACAGAAGGCATCTGTCTCTGTACAAGATCTGATGGAAAGATCTTCACTCTATCCGAACATCGAGCAAAGACGAAGGTACAGATGAGAATTCTCAGGGACTTCCCCATCGCCGACGACGCAGCGTTCACCACACACACAGCAGAAGGCCTGCAGCAGCTGCCCAACCGCTTTGCCGCAGCCTGTTCCGCATTCGGCCTGACAATCACCCTGAAGAAGACTCTGAATCCTGAACCCTGAGCTCTCGCCAGGAGAGACGGCTCAATACCTTTCACATGCGGGACCTGAGACGCATCCTTGACATCACGTGGAGAGACCACGTCACCAACAACACTGTACTCGAGAGAACAGGAGTCCCTTCAGTGTTCACTCTCCTGACACAGAGACGCATGCGATGGCTGGGACATGTCACACGCATGGTCGATGGCCGCATACCGAAGGACCTCTTGTATGGAGAACTGGCACCGGGAGACCTCAGCTGCGTATCAAAGACGCCTACTAACGCGACCTCAAGCAGCTGAACATCAACACCTGGGAGACAACAGCTGCGGACAGATCTGCCTGGAGATGTAAAGTGCAGAAGGAACTCCAGCAATACGAGGAAGATCTGAGGAGGCAGGTGGAGGATAAGACACTTCAGAGGAGGTCTCCACCACTGACAGACACAACCGCTTCGGCGTTTATCTGCGCTCCCTGCGGTCAGGTCTGCCGTTCTCGGGTCTTCACAGCCACAGCAGACGTGGCACCCAAGCAGACACCCAGGGCACAACTGTATAACCCCACAGGGTTGACGAGTGCCAACTATCTGCTGAAATTCATGTGAAGAACCTCTCTCACACTCACAGCTCCCTGACAAGAGAGAGCCAGCTTAGCTTAGAAGCCAACACCCACACACGGTGTTAGCAAGGCGGACAGTCCGCCTGCTATCATAACACGGTGTCAGCAAGGCGGACAGTCCGCCTGCTATCATAACTCATACCATATTTCCCATTTTCATATTTTTCCCTTCGTGTTCGTCTCTTTATCCTCTTTACTCCATTTAAAGAATTAGTCCTCCATTGAAGAACTCGTCCCCACCTCATCCACTGGGGAACTCCTCCTCCTCCTCCCCGCAGTGCCACCAGGCACTGTGTCTGGAGCCTGGTGGCGTGGCACTGTGTCAGGAGCCTGGTGACGACGAGGGCTCGTGGATTCGTGCCACTAAAATCTGCACTACTCGTGGGGGCGCCCTCCAGTGTGTGTGTGTGTGTGTGTGTGTGTGTGTGTGTGTGTGTGTGTGTGTGTGTGTGTGTGTGTGTGTGTGGTGGTGGGTGGGTGGGTGGGTGTACTCACCTATTTGTGCTTGCGGGGGTTGAGCTCTGGCTCTTTGGTCCCGCCTCTCAACCGTCAATCAACTGGTGTACAGGTTCCTGAGCCTATTGGGCTCTATCATATCTACACTTGAAACTGTGTATGGAGTCAGCCTCCACCACATTACTGCCTAATGCATTCCATTTGTTAACCACTCTGACACTGAAAAAGTTCTTTCTGATATCTCTGTGGCTCATTTGGGTACTCAGTTTCCACCTGTGTCCCCTAGTTCGTGTGCCACCCGTGTTAAATAATCCATCCTTGTCCACCCTGTCAATTCCCCTGAGAATTTTGTATGTGGTGATCATGTCTCCCCTAGCTCTTCTGTCTTCCAGCGACGTGAGGTGCAGTTTACATAGTCTGTCCTCATAACTCATGCCTCTTAGTTCTTGGACTAGCCTAGTGGCATACCTCTGAACTTTTCCAGCTTCGTCTTATGCTTGACTAGATAAGGGCTCCATGCTGGGACCGCATACTCCAGGATTGGCCTTACATATGAGGTATACAAGGTTCTGAAGGATTCCTTACATAGGCTCCTGAAAGCAGTTCTGATGTTAGCCAGCCTCGCATAGGCCGCTGATGTTATTCTTTTGATGTGGGCTTCAGGAGACAGGTTTGGTGTGATGTCAACTCCCAGATATTTCTGTCCGTTTCGTAAAGGACTTCATCTCCCATTCGGTATCCAGTGACTGGCCTCCTAGTTCCTCCTCCTAGTTCAATACCTTACATTTACTTGGGTTGAACTTTAGTAGCCATTTGTCAGACCATTCCTTCAGTTTGTCTAGGTCTTCTTGTAGCCTCATACTATCCTCCTCTGTCCTGATCCTCCTCATAATTTATGCACCATCAGCAAACATAGAGAGGAACGAGTCAATTCCTTCTGGAAGATCATTTACGTATATCAGAAACAGTATAGGTTCAAGGACTGATCCCTGTGGGACTCCACTGGTGACTCCCCGCCACTCCGAGACCCCACCACTCACGGTGACTCGCTGCGTCTTGTTGCTTAGGTACTCTCTTATCCAGTGGAGTACCTTCCCTTCACTCCTGCCTGCATCTCCAGTTTGTGCACTAGTCTCTTATGTGGTACTGTGCCAAAAGCTTTCTGGCAGTCCAGAAATATGCAGTCTGCCCCGCCCTCTCTTGCCTGGTCATAGAACTCAATTAATCCTGTTAGGCATGATTTGCCATCTCTGAACCCATGCTGATGTTGTCTTACAAAGTTCTTTTGCTCCAGATGCTCCACTAGCTTTTTTCGCACAATCTTTTCCATCAGCTTGCATGGTATGCAAGTTAGGGACAGTGGCCTGTAGTTCAGTGCCTCCTGCCTATCACCCTTCTTGTATATTGGGACTACATTGGCCGTCTACCAAATTTTTGGCAGTTCACCTGTTACCAGTGACTTGTGCACCATGGAGAGTGGTAGGCACAGTGCTTCTGCTCCTTCCTTTAGAATCCATGGTTTGAAAAGGGAAGGGGGGGGGGGGGGGTTGTGATCGTAATGGATTTTGTGAGGACGGGCTCCGTTGGGGGCCCACCCCTGCCTCCTCCTCTTATCACCTCTCACCCTCCTCCCATGACTCCCCCTCCCCCCATGACTCCCCCTCCCCCCATGACTCCCCCTCCCCCCATGACTCCCCCTTCCCCCCATGACCCCCCCTTCCCCCCATGACCCCCCATGACCCCCCCTCCCCCCATGACCCCCCTCCCCCCCATGACCCCCCCCCTCTCCCCCACTAATCAAGTGGTGGCCGCAGGAAGCAGGCGCTACCCATGGCTGCCTTTGATCACTCTTCATTAATTATCTCCTAATTGCTGGCATAATTTTTGATGTCGGCAATTATGGGAGGGAGTGACTGGTGTGTTCCTGTGTGCCTGGACCCAAGAACCGGATCTCGTCTCCTCCCCCACCTCCCAAGTACAGTTAGGTTAGTACCTCATCTACTTTCCTGCCCCCCCTTTGGTAGGGTGGGGCACAATCTGCCGTTGTTTCAGGTGTTCCTTGTACCAGGGCTTTGTCTCCACACTCTGTCTCTTGCTGCTTGTAGAGTCTGTGATACTTGTCTTTTGTTCAGCCCGTCCTGCTTGATGGGGTTCTGGGAGTTGTTCTACTCCCCAAGCCCGGCCCGAGGCCAGGCTTGACTTGTGAGAGTTTGGTCCACCAGGCTGTTGCTTGGAGCGGCCCGCAGGCCCACATACCCACCACAGCCCGGTTGGTCCACCAGGCTGTTGCTTGGAGCGGCCCGCAGGCCCACATACCCACCACAGCCCGGTTGGTCCACCAGGCTGTTGCTTGGAGCGGCCCACAGGCCCACATACCCACCACAGCCCGGTTGGTCCACCAGGCTGTTGCTTGGAGCGGCCCGCAGGCCCACATACCCACCACAGCCCGGTTGGTCCACCAGGCTGTTGCTTGGAGCGGCCCGCAGGCCCACATACCCACCACAGCCCGGTTGGTCCACCAGGCTGTTGCTTGGAGCGGCCCACAGGCCCACATACCCACCACAGCCCGGTTGGTCCACCAGGCTGTTGCTTGGAGCGGCCCGCAGGCCCACATACCCACCACAGCCCGGTTGGTCCACCAGGCTGTTGCTTGGAGCGGCCCGCAGGCCCACATACCCACCACAGCCCGGTTGGTCCACCAGGCTGTTGCTTGGAGCGGCCCGCAGGCCCACATACCCACCACAGCCCGGTTGGTCCACCAGGCTGTTGCTTGGAGCGGCCCGCAGGCCCACATACCCACCACAGCCCGGTTGGTCCACCAGGCTGTTGCTTGGAGCGGCCCGCAGGCCCACATACCCACCACAGCCCGGTTGGTCCACCAGGCTGTTGCTTGGAGCGGCCCGCAGGCCCACATACCCACCACAGCCCGGTTGGTCCACCAGGCTGTTGCTTGGAGCGGCCCGCAGGCCCACATACCCACCACAGCCCGGTTGGTCCACCAGGCTGTTGCTTGGAGCGGCCCGCAGGCCCACATACCCACCACAGCCCGGTTGGTCCACCAGGCTGTTGCTTGGAGCGGCCCGCAGGCCCACATACCCACCACAGCCCGGTTGGTCCACCAGGCTGTTGCTTGGAGCGGCCCGCAGGCCCACATACCCACCACAGCCCGGTTGGTCCACCAGGCTGTTGCTTGGAGCGGCCCGCAGGCCCACATACCCACCACAGCCCGGTTGGTCCACCAGGCTGTTGCTTGGAGCGGCCCGCAGGCCCACATACCCACCACAGCCCGGTTGGTCCACCAGGCTGTTGCTTGGAGCGGCCCGCAGGCCCACATACCCACCACAGCCCGGTTGGTCCACCAGGCTGTTGCTTGGAGCGGCCCGCAGGCCCACATACCCACCACAGCCCGGTTGGTCCACCAGGCTGTTGCTTGGAGCGGCCCGCAGGCCCACATACCCACCACAGCCCGGTTGGTCCACCAGGCTGTTGCTTGGAGCGGCCCGCAGGCCCACATACCCACCACAGCCCGGTTGGTCCACCAGGCTGTTGCTTGGAGCGGCCCGCAGGCCCACATACCCACCACAGCCCGGTTGGTCCACCAGGCTGTTGCTTGGAGCGGCCCGCAGGCCCACATACCCACCACAGCCCGGTTGGTCCACCAGGCTGTTGCTTGGAGCGGCCCGCAGGCCCACATACCCACCACAGCCCGGTTGGTCCACCAGGCTGTTGCTTGGAGCGGCCCGCAGGCCCACATACCCACCACAGCCCGGTTGGTCCACCAGGCTGTTGCTTGGAGCGGCCCGCAGGCCCACATACCCACCACAGCCCGGTTCGTTCGGCATTCCTTGGAGGATACAATCTAGTTTCCTCTTGAAGATGTCCACTATTGTTCCGGCAATATTTCTTATAGTCGCTGGGAGGACGTTGAACAACCGCGGACCTCTGATGTTTATACAGTGTTCTCTGATTGTGTCTATGGCACCTCTGCTCTTCACTTGTTCTATTCTGCATTTTCTTCCATATCGTTCACTCCAGTATGTTGTTATTTTACTGAGTAGATTTGGGACCTGTCCCTCCAGTATTTTCCACGTATATATTATTTGTTCTCTCTCGTCTCCTTTCTAGTGAGTACATTTGGAGAGCTTTGAGACGATCCCAATAATTTAGGTGATTTATCGCGTCTATGCGTGCCGTATATGTTCTCTGTATTCCCTCTATTTCAGCAATCTCTCCTGCTCTGAAGGGGGAAGTGAGTACTGAACAGTACTCAAGACGGGACAACACAAGTGACTTGAAGAGTACAACCATTGTGATGGGATCCCTGGATTTGAAAGTTCTCGTAATCCATCCGATCATTTTTCTGGCTGACGCAATATTTGCTTGGTTATGCTCCCTAAACGTTAGGTCGTCAGACATCATTATTCTCAAATCCTTGACATGCTGTTTTCCTGCTATGGGTACATTTGATTGTGTTTTGTAACCTGTATTATGTTTAAGGTCCTCATTTTTACCATACCTGAGTGTCTGGAATTTATCACTGTTAAACATCATGTTATTTTCTGCTGCCCAGTCGAAAACTTTGTTAATATCTGCTTGTAGTCTTTTATACTTCGCTTCAGTATGATGATACTTGACCAATCCGGCCTCCTGATTGTAGTAGTACTTATTGTAACTATGTGCACCATAGTACATATATTGAAAGGCATTTAGAATATTTTATGTTATAGCCCGAAAAAAAATAAAAAGCTTAAAAAAAAAAACTTGCATTTTCCCAAGCCTAGTATAGCACATATATATGTACTATATTAGGCCCTCATATAGCGAGTATTAGGCCTACGGAGGTTAGGTTTTCACGGCCACAGCAGTATGAAAACTTTTCCAGTTTGTCCAAATTCAATAGTACCGATGTTTACTTTCTAATTATTATTTTTTTTTTTTTGAGATATATACAAGAGTTGTTACATTCTTGTACAGTCACTAGTACGCGTAGCGTTTCGGGCAGGTCCCTGGAATACGATCCCCGTTACGAAGAATCGTTGTTACAACCAAGTACACATTTTACTGTTGCGTTAAACAGAGGCTACAGTTAAGGATTTGCGCCCAGTAAATCCTCCCCGGCCAGGATACGAACCCATGACAAAGCGCTCACGGAACGCCATGTCGGAAAATCCGACACCATTTAATATATCATACAGACAGATAATTGCTGCTGTATTGTATAAACAAGTTAACCCATAGAAAACGCAACTTGTAGTGGAATTACCGTCTATAGAAAACGGAATATCATTACCACATACTATTTTAAATTCACCACCTATTATGGTGGGAATTATTCTTAAATACATTAGTCTTTGGACTTTACCATCATAAAAACATTTCATATAAATTAATTTAATTATCAATATTAAAGTAGAGTAAATGTGACCCTTCTATCACTTTCTGTCATCTGGACAATGTAAGCCAGGCGTCAGGGTGAGGGAGTGGCAGCCATTGTTTATACTGAGACCAGAGGCGCATGGGAGCAATTCGGCTCCTGTTAATTTTACTTGGACGAAGTGTTATGGAAACCAAAGGTGTACCATCATCAACACGCTGTCAACAAAACAAGTTAAGTGTTCTTCCGAAACCCATTTATCTATCATTAGTGGCCATTAATGTCAGTGGATATAGGGTGACCCGGTTAGAGCACAAGATAGCCTCATACTAAAGGTAATTAAGCCCAGGTCTTCATGGTTCCTTGTACAGTGTTTTCTCTGATATACCTGTCATATATTAGGAATCTGGCTTTACAGCTAGCGCCCTTTTGACAGGTCAAGACGAGGAAGCATGCTTTGTGCATCAGTTACCAGGGTGATGGAAGCTACCTCAAAGAGGAAAAATGTGGTGTTTACATCCTGGTTATACCTGGTGGACTAAGGCCTGCTGTACAAATAAGATAAGGAACCTCTTCAATGTATGTAGTCTAATACTGTAGTTTGATTGGCTGCATATATATAAATTTAATTAATATAAACCCCCCTAATGTGTAGAGGATCGATTTGTGAGATTATGAGGTTATTGCAGAAATACAGTCCACTTAACATTATACAAATTGCTATCGAAGTATATAAATTAACGTAAATATAAATTCTATATAAATTCATATAAATTAAATAAATATAAATCTCACAGGTCGGTTCCCACACGCCAGGCGAGTGTCTTACCACTGCACCACTGGGACTGGACTATCATTTACGTCAACATATGTACTACTACAATAAGAGGATGGGCTGCATCCTACTGTGCAAGTTTCTGACCTGGGTCTTCCAGTATCTTCCAGTATCCAGACTCTCTCGTCTCCTTTCCAGAGAGGACATTTCCTTTTTAGTTGGCAGTCTTTTTGATCTTTCTCAGAGGGACATATTTTAAGGAAATTTTGTGTGTTTCGGCAGACAATTCTTATCTTCCTTGAGCGGGATTGGTAAAATGTTGAGAGGTTGGCCCACGGGGTGTTTGCTGGCTGTGTCTTTATTTCCCTCCAAAACACTTGTTGTTGAAACTGTATTTATTGCAGGTCCTTCTCACTTGTCAATACTTCCAGAGGTATTGCATATCAGACCTAAAACACAATCAAATGTGCCCATAGTAGGAAAACAGCATGTCAAGGATTTGGGAATAATGATGTCTGACGACCTAACGTTTAGGGAGCATAACCAAGCAAATATTGCGTCAGCCAGAAAAATGATAGGATGGATTACGAGAACTTTCAAATCCAGGGATCCCATCACAATGGTTGTAATCTTCAAGTCACTTGTGTTGTCCCGTCTTGAGTACTGCTCAGTTCTCACTTCCCCCTTCAGAGCAGGAGAGATTGCTGAAATAGAGGGAATACAGAGAACATATACGGCACGCATAGACGAGATAAAACACCTAAATTATTGGGATCGTCTCAAAGCTCTCCAAATGTACTCACTAGAAAGGAGACGAGAGAGATACCAAATAATATATACGTGGAAAGTACTGGAGGGCCAGGTCCCAAATCTGCACAGTAAAATAACAACGTACTGGAGTGAACGATATGGAAGAAAATGCAGAATAGAACCAGTGAAGAGTAAAGAGAAATATTGCCGGAACAACCGTGAACATCTTCAAGAGGAAACGAGATTGTTTCCTCCAAGGAGTGCCGGACCAACCGGGCTGTGGTGGGTATGTGGGCCTGCGGGCCGCTCCAAGCAACAGCCTGGTGGACCAACCAGGCTGTGGTGGGTATGTGTGCCTGCGGGCCGCTCCAAGCAACAGCCTGGTGGACCAACCAGGCTGTGGTGGGTATGTGGGCCTGCGGGCCGCTCCAAGCAACAGCCTGGTGGACCAAACTCTCACAAGTCATGCCTGGCCTCGGGCCGGGCTTGGGGAGTAGAAGAACTCCCAGAACCCCATCAACCAGGTATCAACCAGGTAACCCACCAAGCCACACCCCCACCAAGTCACACCCCCATCAAACCACACCCCCCACCAAGCCACACCCCTCACCAAGCCACACCCCCGATAAACCACACCCCCGTCAAACCACACCCCTCACCAAGCCACACCCCCACCAAGCCACACCCCCACCATGCCACACCCCCACCAAGCCACACCCCCACCAAGCCACACACCCTCACCAAGCCACACACCCTCACCAAGCCACACCCCCCACCAAGCCACACCCCTCATCAAGCCACACACCCTCACCAAGCCACACACCCTCTCCAAGCCACACACCCTCACCAAGCCACACACCCTCACCAAGCCACACACCCTCACCAAGCCACACACCCCACCAAGCCACACACCCTCATCAAGCCACACACACTCACCAAGCCACACACCCTCACCAAGCCACACACCCTCACCAAGCCACACCCCCTCACCAAGCCACACCCCCTACCAAGCCACACCCCTCATCAAGCCACACACACTCACCAAGCCACACACCCCCACCAAGCCACACACCCTCACCAAGCCACACACCCTCACCAAGCCACACACCCTCACCAAGCCACACACCTTCACCAAGCCACACACCCCACCAAGCCACACACCCTCATCAAGCCACACACACTCACCAAGCCACACACCCTCACCAAGCCACACCCCTCACCAAGCCACACCCCTCACCAAGCCACACCCCTCACCAAGCCACATCCCTCACCAAGCCACATCCCTCACCAAGCCACATCCCTCACCAAGCCACATCCCTCACCAAGCCACATCCCTCACCAAGCCACACACCCTCACCAAGCCACACCCCCCACCAAGCCACACCCCTCATCAAGCCACACACCCTCACCAAGCCACACACCCTCACCAAGCCACACCCCTCACCAAGCCACACACCCTCACCAAGCCACACACCCTCACCAAGCCACACACCCTCACCAAGCCACACACCCTCACCAAGCCACACACCCTCACCAAGCCACACACCCTCACCAAGCCACACACCCTCACCAAGCCACACACCCTCACCAAGCCACACCCCCTCACCAAGCCACACCCCCTCACCAAGCCACACACACTCACCAAGCCACACACACTCACCAAGCCACACACCCTCACCAAGCCACACACCCTCACCAAGCCACACACCCTCACCAAGCCACACACCCTCACCAAGCCACACACCCTCACCAAGCCACACACCCTCACCAAGCCACACACCTTCACCAAGCCACACACCCTCACCAAGCCACACACACTCACCAAGCCACACCCCTCACCAAGCCACACACCCTCACCAAGCCACACACCCTCACCAAGCCACACACACTCACCAAGCCACACCCCTCACCAAGCCACACCCCCAACAAGCCCTCGTGATTTTAGCTTTAAGCTGAGAATCGACTGCTGATAATGGTGGTCTCTTCCCCCCCCCCACCTTCCTCTCCACACCTGCACCTTGTGGTAGTGCACCACAGTGGTGCCACCACTGTGGTGCCGCCACGAGCACAGGGATGGATTTCCTGCCCCTCCCCGTCTCCCCCTCCCTGCCGCACCCCGCCACGCCCCATTGCTCCTTGCCGCTCCCCGCCACGCCTTGCCACGCCCTGCCGCGCCCCGCCCCGCCACCCTCACTACCCACACTCACCACCGTGATGGAGGAACTCCCCGCCGCCAGTCTGGCAACAATGGTATAGCAAACATTACTGAACAAATAATTACGGTTTTTATCATTTAGTCCCTCTCCTTCCTTCCCTCCCATCTCCCTCCCCTCCCATCTCCCTCCCCTCCCATCTCCCTCCCCTCCCATCCCCTCCCCTCCCCCCCCCTCCCATCTCCCCCCCCTCCCATCTCCCCCCCTCCCATCTCCCCGTCACCCGCCCCTGCCCACCAGGCCGGCTGCCCCACCCTCTGGCGGCGGTGACGAAGACTCACGGCCACCAGAGACGGAGAGCTGGAGACCGACTCACACATGTGTATTCCTGTGGGTGTACTCTCCTAGTTGTGCTTGCGGGGGTTGAGCTCTGGCTCTTTGGTCCCGCCTCTCAACTGTCAATCAAACTGTGTATGGAGTCAGCCTCCACCACATCACTTCCTAATGCATTCCATTTGTCAACCACTCTGACACTGAAAAATTCTTTCTAACGTCTCTATGGCTCATTTGGGCACTCAGTTTCCACCTGTGTCCCCTGGTGCGTGTGCCCCTTGTGTTAAATAGACTGTCTTTATCTACCCTATCAATTCCTTCGAGAATCGAGAATCGAGAATATGTGGTGATCATGTCCCCCTCTAACTCTTCTGTCTCCCAGTGACGTGAGGTTTAATTCCCGTAGTCTCTCCTCGTAGCTCATACCTCTCAGCTCGGGTACTAGTCTGGTGGCAAACCTTTGAACCTTTTCCAGTTTAGTCTTATGCTTGACTAGATATGGACTCCATGCTGGGGCTGCATACTCCCAGTCCGTCCTCATCAACAGGGTAGCCCGTCCTCATCAACAGGGGCAGGCCGTCCTCATCAACAGGGGCAGGCCGTCCTCATCAACAGGGGCAGGCCGTCCTCATCAACAGGGGCAGGCCGTCCTCATCAACAGGGGCAGGCCGTCCTCATCAACAGGGGCAGGCCGTCCTCATCAACAGGGGCAGGCCGTCCTCATCAACAGGGGCAGGCCGTCCTCATCAACAGGGGCAGGCCGTCCTCATCAACAGGGGCAGGCCGTCCTCATCAACAGGGGCAGGCCGTCCTCATCAACAGGGGCAGGCCGTCCTCATCAACAGGGCAGCCGGTCCTCATCAGCAGGGGCAGGCCGTCCTCATCAACAGGGGCAGGCCGTCCTCATCAACAGGGGCAGGCCGTCCTCATCAACAGGGGCAGGCCGTCCTCATCAACAGGGCAGCCGGTCCTCATCAGCAGGGGCAGGCCGTCCTCATCAACAGGGGCAGGCCGTCCTCATCAACAGGGGCAGGCCGTCCTCATCAACAAATGATCATTTCATGTAACTCCGTTTATGAATGAAAAACGCTTAACACAAAACTCGAAATTGATGAATTTTTCGTTCGTTCGCGTCCCACGCACGAATCCCGCCTTTCTAAATGCTTCGTTCACTCGTTGGACGACCATTAGTGCCCAAAGAAACCTAACCACCTAAGCTAACTTGGGCCTAACTATTCAGCACATTTTAATGGGAAATTATTTGACCTTATATTTGAGAAAATATACATTTTGAATACGCGTTGTGTTAATATTGATGATTGTGTGTGTGTGTGTGTGTGTGTGTGTGTTGGGGCCGCCCGCCGCCTGAACGAGCCTAGCCTGACGACATGTTGCTACACACACAGTTGCCAACGAAACTTGAAAACCTAACCTAACCTCCAGTGATGGTGGTTCATGGATGGTTTCTTCCATATCGTTCACTCCAGTATGTTGTTATTTTACTGTGTAGATTTGGGACCTGGTCCTCCAGTATTTTCCTGGTGTATATTATTTGGTATATCTCTCGTCTCCTTTCTAGTGAGTATATTTGGAAAGCTTTGAGACGATCCCAATAATTTAGGTGTTTTATCTCGTCTATGCGTGCCGTATATGTTCTCTGTATTCCCTCTATTTCAGCAATCTCTACTGCTCTGAAGGGGGAAGTGAGTACTGAGCAGTACTAAAGACGGGACAACACAAGTGGCTTGAAGAGTACAACCATTGTGATGGGATCCCTGGATTTGAAAGTTCTCGTAATCCATCCCATCATTTTTCTGGCTGACGCAATATTTGCTTGGTTATGCTCCCTAAACGTTAGGTCGCCAGACATCATTATTCCCAAATCCTTAACATGTTGTTTTCCTACTATGGGCACATTTGATTGTGTTTTGTACCCTGTATTATGTTGAAGGTTCTCATTTTTACCGTACCTGACCAGTGGTGGTAGTCCATGGACCACCATGAGGGGAAGGGAGGGGAGGTAAAGAGAGGGAAGGGATATAAACATCTCTAACCCATAAGGATAATCAGCGTATTCCCGGGTCGGTGGCTGCTGCATTAATCTTTTTTTTATGTGTAAAGAGGATGAAGAGGCACAGGCGAAGGGAAAAGTTTTGAAATTGGAAGTATGGTGTGAGTTATGATTGCAAGGCGGACAGCCCGCCTGCTGTCATAACATGGTGTCAGCAAGGCGGACAGCCTGCCTGCTGTCATAACATGGTGTCAGCAAGGCGGACAGCCTGCCTGCTGTCATAACATGGTGTCAGCAAGGCGGACAGCCTGCCTGCTGTCATAACATGGTGTCAGCAAGGCGGACAGCCTGCCTGCTGTCATAACATGGTGTCAGCAAGGCGGACAGCCTGCCTGCTGTCATAACATGGTGTCAGCAAGGCGGACAGCCTGCCTGCTGTCATAACATGGTGTCAGCAAGGCGGACAGCCTGCCTGCTGTCATAACATGGTGTCAGCAAGGCGGACAGCCTGCCTGCTGTCATAACATGGTGTCAGCAAGGCGGACAGCCTGCCTGCTGTCATAACATGGTGTCAGCAAGGCGGACAGCCCGCCTGCTGTCATAACATGGTGTCAGCAAGGCAGACAGCCTGCCTGCTGTCATAACATGGTGTCAGCAAGGCGGACAGCCTGCCTGCTGTCATAACATGGTGTCAGCAAGGCGGACAGCCTGCCTGCTGTCATAACATGGTGTCAGCAAGGCAGACAGCACGCCTGCTGACACCATGTTATGATAGTAGGCGGGCTGTCCGCCTTGCTGACATGATGTTAAAGCAGGCGGTCCATCCGCCTTGCAGACATGATATTATGATAGCAGGCGGGCTGTCCGCCTGGCTGACACGCATGTGTGGGTGTTGGCAGCCAAGCTAAGCTTGTTCTCTCTTGTCAGGGAGCTGTGAGTGTGTGAGAGGTTCTTCACATGTTTCACCATATATGGATGTCTATTGATGAATATTGTGTAGCAGTCATACATACACACCGATGCTTCCACATAGCTGGGATTACAAGCAAGGCAAGTGAACTAAGGGAAAGAGCACAAGAATTTAACCCAGATGTAATTGGACTCACTGAAACAAAACTCTCAGGAATCACAAGGAATGCCGTGTTTCCCCAGGACTACACTGTAATAAGGAAAGAGAGGGGAAGGTAGGGGAGGAGGCAGAGTGGCCCCACTAATGAGAAAGGAATGGAGTTTCAAGGAGATGGTCATCCCGGGCTGTGAGGGATACAGAGACTACATAACAGGCAACATGACAATGGGCGGACCAAAAGTAGAAGTAGCAGTAATATATAACCCTCCACCAAATGACAGGAGACCCAGTCAAGAGTATGACACCAACAACATGGCAGTTAACACTATAATTGAGAGGGCAGCCTCTGCTGCCTGTAGAAATAGATCCCACCTGCTCATCATGGGCGACTTCAACCACGGAAGGATAGACTGGGAGAACAGGGAACTGCATGGAGGTGAGGATACGTGGAGAGCCAAACTATTGAAGGTGGTGACTAAAAAATTTTTAAGCAAGCATGTCAGGAAACCCACAAGGATGAGAGGAAATGACGAACCAGCGAGACTCGACCTGGTCTTCACTCTGAACGACTCTGACATAAGGGAAATTTGTTTTGAGGCCCCAGTGGGAATGAGTGATCACAGTGTACTGGCGTTTGAGTACCTGGTTGCAGAAGGGTTATTGAACTCGAGGAGGGGTACTGAAAACAAAAGGCTGGCATTCTGGAAAGGAATCTATGAGGAGATAAGAAAATTCCTAACAAATATAACATGGGTAACAGAGCTCAGGGGAAAGACAACCCAAGACATGATGGACTATATTATACACTGTTGGATGAACGATATAGAAGAAAATGCAGAATAGAACCAGTGAAGAGCAGAGGTGCCATAGGCACAATCAGAGAACACTGTATAAACATCAGAGGTCCGCGGTTGTTCAACGTCCTCCCAGCGAGCATAAGAAATATTGCCGGAACAACCGTGGACATCTTCAAGAGGAAACTAGATTGTTTTCAAAGAGAAGTTCCGGACCAACCGGGCTGTGGTGGGTATGTGGGCCTGCGGGCCGCTCCAAGCAACAGCCTGGTGGACCAACCAGGCTGTGGTGGGTATGTGGGCCTGCGGGCCGCTCCAAGCAACAGCCTGGTGGACCAACCGGGCTGTGGTGGGTATGTGGGCCTGCGGGCCGCTCCAAGCAACAGCCTGGTGGACCAACCGGGCTGTGGTGGGTATGTGGGCCTGCGGGTCGCTCCAAGCAACAGCCTGGTGGACCAACCGGGCTGTGGTGGATATGTGGGCCTGCGGGCCGCTCCAAGCAACAGCCTGGTGGACCAAACTCTCACAAGTCAAGCCTGGCCTCGGGGCGGGCTTGGGGAGTAGAACAACTCCCAGAACCCCATCAACCAGGTATCACTACATCACGCAGAAGTGTAAGGAAGCAGCAAACCTCTCCGAGACACAATCCAAGATTTTACACAATTCCCCCACGTAAAATCCTGGTTTGTGTCTCGAAGAGGCTGCAGGATCCAAGTAAATTCAATAGAATTTCTGGTTGCAATTTTTATACCATGTCGTAGCTCAGTCGATTTAGGCAGCGTCTGGGATGCTCTCGGACGTAGGTTCGAATCCTCGTCACGGCTCTTGTGGATTGGTTCATTTGATGCATCACGCTATTGTGATTTCTGTGTGTTATGTAAATGATCTCCCAGAGGGTATAGACTCGTTTCTCTCAATGTTTGCCGATGATGGAAAAATTATGAGGACTGAAACAGGATGATAGTAGGAGGCTACAAGATGACCTAGACAAACTGAATGAATAGTGCAGCAAATGGCTGCTAAAGTTCAACCCGAGTAAATGCAAAGTAATGAAACTAGGCAGTGGAAACAGGAGGCCAGACTCAGGATACAGAATAGGAGATGAAGTACTTAATGAAACAGACAGAGAAAGATCTAGGAGTTGATATCACACCAAACCTGTCTCCTGAAGCCCACATAAAGAGAATAACGTCTGCGGCATATGCGAGGCTGGCTAACATCAGAACGGCGTTCAAGAACCTGTGTAAGGAATCATTCAGAATCTTGTACACCACATATGTAAGACCAATCCTGGAGTATGCGGCCCCAGCATGGAGCCCGTACCTTGTCAAGCACAAGACGAAGCTGGAAAAAGTTCAGAGGTATGCTACTAGGCTAGTCCCAGAACTAAGAGGCATGAGTTGTGAGCGAAGGCTGCTTGAAATACACCTCACATCGCTGGAAGACAGAAGAGCAAGGGGGGAGACATGATCACTACCTACAAAATTCTCAGAGTAATTGACAGGATAGATAAAGTTAAACTGTTTAACACGGGTGGTACGCGAACAAGAGAACACAGAGGGAGATTGAGTACTCAAATGAGCCACAGAGACATTAGAAATAACTTTTTCAGTGTCAGAGTAGTTAACAGGTCGAATGAATTGGGCAGTGAACTACTCTGACACTGAAAAAGTTATTTCTCATGTCTCATTTGGGTACTCAGTCTCCACCTGTGTCCCCTTGTTCCCGTACCACCCATGTTAAACTGTTTATCTTTATCTACCCGCTAATTCCTCTGAGAATTTTGTAGGTAGTAATCAAATCCCTCTTTTGCAGACGAGGAGTCACAATAACGTGGCTGAAATATATTAACCAAACGACACACTAGAAAGTGAAGGGACGACGACGTATTGGTCCGTCCTGGACCATTCGTCGATTGATTAAGACCATTCTCACAACCGACTTGAGAATGGTCCAGGACGGACCGAAACGTCGTCGTCCCTTCACTTTCTAGTGTGTGGTCTGGTCAACAAATCTCCCCTTACTCTTCTGTCCTCCAGTGACGTAAGGTGCATTTCCCGCAGCCTGTCCTCGTAACTCATGCCTCTTAGTTCTGGGACTAGCCAAGTGGCATACCTCTGAACTTTAACCAGCTTCGTCTTGTGCATCAATGTGCCCGGTCTAGACCAAGACTGGATACAAACCACAACAGCTCAGATGTATGTATGATCTGGTATGATTTGAGGGGGGGGGGTGGCAGGAGGGAAGGGGGTGTTCCCGAAATAATGTAACAGGTTATTATAATCCCAAACTCTTAATTAACTGATAACCGGATTTTTATATCAATTAATTAGCCTTTTAATTGTGAGAGAGGAGTGGTGTGGCGTCATTAGGTCAGCTGAGGGCCGCTAATGAAGTCCGGTCTGGCACGCCATTAACCACACGTTAATTATAAACAATGGCTTATATTGGGGAGAAAGATGTAATGAATTTGTGGTGATGTGTGTATTACGGCAGGGTGGGGGGGGGGGGTTGACAGGGTGAGGGGTTGACAGGGTGGGGGTTGACAGGGTGGGGGTTTGACAGGTTGGGGGGAGGTTGACAGGGTGGGGGTTGACGGGGTGGGGGTTTGACTGGGGTGGGGGTTGATAGGGTAGGTGGGGGTTGACAGGGAGGGTGGTGGGGAAGTAGAGTGACTTCACAACACAATCAGTATTGTCGTCCAGTTGGAGGGGGGGGGGGACCAACCACCGGAGAACCAAACAATGCGATCATTGTGTCTTCCCGCTCACCTAATTGTGCCTGCAAGACCAAGCTCCTGCTCCCGGGCCCCGCCAGCTGCTGTTTATCTCGTGATTTAACACGTGTGGATTGTACCCAGTCTGAAGCCTACCTATCTCTGGAAATTTCAATTTTGATCCTGAGTTTTACCAGGTATGGTTTCCATGCTGGGGCTGCATTCTCTGAGACTGGTCTAACATACGTGTATAATGTTCTGAAGGATTCCTTGGCCTCGGGCCTTGTATATAGAGCCTGATGGTATCCTGTGCTCACCTAGTTGTGCTTGCTAGGGTTGAGCCACACCCACTGCCACCACCTACCATATAATATAATCTAATACCATATAATATATATCTAATACCATATATATATATATATATATATATATATATATATATATATATATATATATATATATATATATATATATATATATATATATATATATAATTTTTTTTTCCTTTATTGTGTATTTAAAGGTTACAAAACATACAAGACAAATGCCTAAAGGTTATGGATCTCTTGAAGCTCCTCCGCTTCTGGACAGGAACCGAGGACGCAGCAGGCATTTCCCCTCTGGATCGCCACACTGAGGCGCTGAAACAAAAAACTGGAAGCCCTTGGGTCTCTGGTGACGTCAATGAGCTTGGAACCCAATTCCTTGAGAAATCCCAAGGCACTCTTGCCCCAGGGGCCATGCGTCTCAGACGCTATGGGAACAAAGGTGTATTGACCTTCCAGTCGCCTGTACTTGAGTGATTTTGCTGTTTCCCTTTGGTTGGCCGCCCCACCTGCTTGATCAGCACCGAAGTGTACATAGGTGTCAGCCAGGGTGGATACACATGTGTAGTCCCACACCAACTGTCTACCCTCCTTCCATGAGTATATGGTGATGCCATCAGGGCGAAGTGCGGGGTCATCCGGGTTTTGGCCTCCTGGGATGCGAGGTTCTCTCTCTGCTGGGCACCCAGCTGAGACGAGGCTTCTCTTGATGACGTCATTGACCTCGTTGTGTCTTGCATGCCAGCCCTTTGTGCTTCCGCAATGCAACCCATGCAGTCCGTATTGGTCTGCTTCCACCCTGTTGCAAATACACTTGTATTCAGTGTGAATTGGGGCACCAAGGCGGAGGGCCACTGCTACACGAAGGGATTCTGGATCTAGGCGCGTGTCCATTGCTGACATGGGTACTGCCAGGAGGAAGTCTCCTGCATGGGGGGCACGCACTGCTCTGAGGCGGACTTTCTCCTATATATATATATATATATATATATATATATATATATATATATATATATATATATATATATATATATATATATAATATATATATATATATATATATATATATATATATATATATATATATATATATATATATATATATATATATATTGGGGAAGGGAGTACCACCTCTGGCTGGAAGAAGGGGGACCCATAGCCTCGGAGGAAACCACACATAGCGCATTGGAGGGAATGTAGGTCCCCCTCCAATACAGCAATATATATATATATATATATGTCGTACCTAGTAGCCAGAACGCACTTCTCTGCCTACTATGCAAGGCCCGATTTACCTAAGAAGCCAAGTTTTCATGAATTAATTGTTTTTCGACTACCTAACCTACCTAACCTAACCTAACCTAACTTTTTCGGCTACCTGACCTAACCTAACCTATAAAGATGGGTTAGGCTAGGTTAGGTAGGGTTGGTTAGGTTCGGTCATATATCTACGTTAATTTTAACTCAAATAACAAAAAATTGACCTCATACATAATGAAATGGGTAGCTTTATCATTTCATAAGAAAAAATTAGAGAAAATATATTAATTCAGAAAAACTTGGCTTATTAGGCAAATCGGGCCTTGCATAGTAGGCCGAGAAGTGCGTTCTGGCTACTAGGTACGATATATATATATATATATATATATATATATATATATATATATATATATATATATATATATATATATACATAATGGGGAAGGGAGTACCACCTCTGGCTGGAAGAAGGGGGCCCCATAGCCTCGGAGGAAACCACACATAACGCATTGGAGGGAATGTAGGTCCCCTCCAATACAGCAATATATATATATATATATATATATATATATATATAAAAATATCATTCATTACCCATTGCTGGTGCTCACATGAGTAGTATACAGATCATCATGGGAAAGTATTCATAGGAAGTGATGACTTTGGACTCCAGTAATTTCTTGGAGTAGATTTACTGCTGGTGAGACACTCCAGTTTTAAGAGTCCTTGTGGATGGAGAGGTCATCACATTAGCTGGCAGCCAGGCGTAGATGGTCAATATGATGCCACACCTGTCTTGGGGTGCCAGACCAGTGCCACACACCTGTGTTGGGGTGCCACACCTGTGTCGGGGTGCCAGACCAGTGCCACACACCTGTCTTGGGGTGCCAGACAAGTGCCACACCTGTGTCGGGGTACCAGACCAGTGCCACACCTGTGTTGGGGTGCCAGACAAGTGCCACACCTGTGTCGGGGTGCCAGACAAGTGCCACACCTGTGTCGGGGTGCCAGACAAGTGCCACACCTGTGTCGGGGTGCCAGACCAGTGCCACACACCTGTCTTGGGGTGCCAGACAAGTGCCACACCTGTGTCGGGGTGCCAGACAAGTGCCACACCTGTCTTGGGGTGCCAGACAAGTGCCACACCTGTCTTGGGGTGCCAGACAAGTGCCACACCTGTGTCGGGGTGCCAGACCAGTGCCACACCTGTCGTGGGGTGCCAGACTAGTGCCACACACCTGTGTTGGGGTGCCAGACCAGTGCCACACACCTGTGTTGGGGCGCCAGACCAGTGCCCCACACCTGTGTTAGGGTGCCAGACCTGTGCCACACACCTGTGTTGGGGTGCCAGACTAGTGCCACACACCTGTGTTCGTGCGCCAGACCAGTGCCACACCTGTTAGGGTGCCATACCAGTGCCACACCTGTTAGGGTGCCGTACCAGTGCCACACCTGTGTTAGATGTGTTCATGTATTCCACGTGTATTGATGAGTGTTGACAAAACAAAGCGTGTATTGATGTTGAGGCCGATGTATTAATGATGTATTATGTAGTGTAGTACATAGTGGCCGATGTATTAATGTAGTGTGTTGTGTGTTGCAGGGTCGGTGCAACAGGGAGAAGCCGCCCTGCAAGTACTTCCATCCCCCCCAGCACCTCAAGGACCAGCTCCTCATCAACGGTCGTAACCATCTGGCTCTCAAGAACGCCATCATGACCCAGATTCAGGGCCTTAGTCCGGGCACGCCTGTGGTTCCTGGGACCATACCCATTGTGAGTCACCTTGTTGTGTTGTGCCTGCTCTCTCTCTCTCTCTCTCTCTCTCTCTCTCTCTCTCTCTCTCTCTCTCTCTCATCAATTTCCTCCTTCCTCCATCCCACCTCTGCTACCTTCTCTCCCTCTCCCGTTCCTTCCTTCTTCTCACCCACCATCTCTATCCCTCCTTATCAGTGCTCCTCCATCCTCCCCTATCCTTCCCATCTCCATCACTACCACATTAGGTGTGTTTCTCTGACTCACTGGGGATATATCTTTGATGGGTCTGTATACTGCCCCCCAGCTGGCCCTTCCTGGTCCCAGCTGGCCCGTCCTGGTCCCAGCTGGCCCGTCCTGGTCCCAGCTGGCCCGTCCTGGTCCCAGCTGGCCCGTCCTGGTCCCAGCTGGCCCGTCCTGGTCCCAGCTGGCCCGTCCTGGTCCCAGCTGGCCCTCTCTGGTCCCAGCTGGCCCGTCCTGGTCCCAGCTGGCCCGTCCTGGTCCCAGCTGGCCCGTCCTGGTCCCAGCTGGCCCGTCCTGGTCCCAGCTGGCCCGTCCTGGTCCCAGCTGGCCCTCCCTGGTCCCAGCTGGCTCTCCCTGGTCCCAGCTGGCCCGTCCTGGTCCCAGCTGGCCCGTCCTGGTCCCAGCTGGCCCGTCCTGGTCCCAGCTGGCCCTCCCTGCCCCCCCAGCTGGCCCTCCCTGCCCCCCAGCTGGCCCTCCCTGCCCCCCCCCCCAGCTGGCCCTCCCTACCCCCGCCTATGGGTGACCCTACACCTGCCGCTGGGCCATACATTATACAGGGCTGAGTGTGTATCAATTGTATAATTTATCTTGTGTATTAACTGGCATTGGTTGTGATGTTCGGGTGTGAGGGCTCCGGCCTCGGCTGCTGGTAGACGCTTAGTGCTGTTTCAAGGTGTGGGGGGGGGGGTTGTGTGTGTGTGGGGGGGGGGGGGGGTTGTGTGTGTGTGGGGGGGGGGGCAGGGTTGTGTGTGTGTGTGGGGGGGGGGGGTGGGGGGGGGGCAGGGTTGTGTGTGTGTGTGTGTGGGGGGGGGGTCAGGGTTGTGTGTGTGTGTGTGGGGGGGGGGGCAGGGTTGTGTGTGTGTGTGGGGGGGGGGGGTTGTGTGTGTGTGTGTGGGGGGGGAAGGTGTGTGTATTGACCTAGTTGTGCTTGCGGGGGTTGAGCTCTGCTTTATCGGCCCGCCTCTCAACTGTCAATCAACTGTAACTAACTACTAATTCCCCCCCCTCTCCCTCCCCCCCAAATACAGCCAGGAAGCAGCTCCGTAACAGCTGTCTAACTCCCATGTACCTATTTACTGCTAGGTACCAGGGGCATCAAGGCGAAAGAAACTTTGCCCATTTGTTTCTGCCTGGTCCGGGAATCGAACCCGCGCCACAGAATTACGAGTCGTGCGAGCTGTCCGCTCAGCTACTAGACCTCCCCCTTCCCCCTGTGTGTGGGGGGGGGGGGGTAAGGGTGTGTTTAGATGAGTTACAAGAATCCTCACACCAATGCTCATAAAATTAAAATAATTTTTTTTTGTATTATTAAAATCACTTGAGTTCTGCTCGGTACTCACTTCCCCCTTCACAGCGGGAGAGATGTCTGAATTAGAGGGAATACAGAGGACATATACGGCACACATAGACGAGATGAAACACCTAAGTTATGTTCGTGTTCTTGAAGATATTCTCATATTGCACCCAAATTTTGCCAGTGCAGGGTGCTGAAAATATGGCCCTGTATGACTAACCCTCCCTGGCCCCCTCCCTGGCCCCTCCCTGGCCCCTCCCTGGCCCCTCCCTGGCTCCCTCCCTGGCCCCTCCCTGGCTCCCTCCCTGGCCCTTTCCTGGCCCCTCCCTGGTCCCTTCCTGGCCCCTCCCTGGTCCCTTCCTGGCCCTCCCTGGCCCCCTCCCTGGTCCCCTCCTGGTCCCTCCCTGGTCCCTTCCCTGGCCCTCCCTGGCCCCCTCCCTGGCCCCCTCCCTGGCCCCTCCCTGGCCCCCTCCCTGGCAGATGGGGACTTCTAGTACCACTGCTGCCTTATTCACTCATGTGTTGATGATATCCTCATAATGCACCCAGAGTGTGCCAGTGCAGACTACTCATCACGTGCCTCTGTATGACTAACCATCCTGTGTGATGGGGAGTTTTAGCACCACGTAGCTAGCTTTGTGACACACACTGTACTCCACTTCACATAGTCTAGGGCAGCTGCACAAATGCACATGTACCTAAATGTGTGAATAAAACACAAGGAGGGGGGGGGGCAAACAAGGAAGCTGGTTGTTAGAGACACGTTTAACGAGACAAGGTGTCGAGCCCGAGCGTCACTTGCTGGAGGAATATGAGAGGAAACACAGCCGGGGCGGCCGCCCCTGGTGCCTCCCGCCCCTGGTGCCTCCCGCCCCTGGTGCCTCCCGCCCCTGGTGCCTCCCGCCTCCCTCATCACCGCCGCCTGACGCCCCTCTCCTCGCCCCGGCGGCTCTTATCCCTTCTCCACACCAGGAGGAAGAGAAGACGGAGGCGTAGGAGAGGATAAAGACGTGAGAGAGAGAGAGAGAGCGAGAGTCTCATTCTTCCTCTCCCACTACTTCCTGGATCTTTTCCGCAGGTTAGGTACTGTGACGGCGGCTCCTACTTCACCTACCACTTTGTTTGGGTCAGCGGAGGGTCCAGAAGGGAAGGAGTGGGTGAGAAACTAAGCAAAGTGTAAAAGCTGGGTAGAGAGGAGCCGTAGGGACGGGGAGGTCTGAGGCTGACAGGTAGGAGGCTCCCTAATGAGAGAGTTTGATGTATAGAGAGGAGAAAGTACCATACATAGCTATTCTTGGGTATACAAAGTTATACATAGGTTCCCCCCCCCCCGGGTGCTGGCCTGGGGGTGGCGTAGGATAATTGTAGTGAAAGGTATTAGTGCTCTCTAGGGTGGGAAGGGAACGGAATTATCCAGGGGAAAGCGCCAAGCCATTACGACTATATAGCACTTGGAAGGGATCAGGATAAGGATTTGGGATGGGACGGAGGGATCTCTATGGTGGATTAGTGTTGCACACTAACACATTGCACAGTTGCAGGCAGGTTGCACACTAACACATTGCACAGTTGCAGGCAGGTTGCACACTAACAGATCCCCACTCAAAGAGAAACAAACTGCTAACCTGGAGAACATCTACAATTTTGGGACCGTTTTCAAATTTTTAATCTGTATTCCCTAGAGCGCAGATGGGGGGGGGGGAGACATAATTATTTACACTTGGAAAACATTAGCGGGACTGGATGGAAATCTGCAGAGGGGAATAGCTGCCCACATGAGACCAGGAGGCATGGCAGGATGTGCAGAATACCGCTTTTAACAGATGAGGAGCAACGGCTCGCTGGGAAACAATTCTATCACCATCAAGGGTTCGATCATTCTCAATGCTGTACCTCTAAACGTGAGATACACCTGATCAAGCAGGCTGTGATTCGTGAAGCAGAGTGCGTGCAGCTTCGTTTAATGCACCACAAACCAGCAGGCGTGGCCAGAGACCGGGCCGCGGGGGCGTTGATCCTGGGAACTATCAGACGGTACCTACAAGGTGAGGTAACCCAAGGATTACCTTAGGGGGCGCCTGAGAGGCAGGGCGGCGGAGGGTCCGTGTCCTGGGTGTCACTCGTGCTCCCGGCTACAGTCTTAATCACATTACCACTGACCTGCAAGACTGTTCTCTCATGTGGGAGGTGTGTAGGTGTGTGTACTCACCTAGTTGTACTCGCCTAGTGGTGCTTGCGGGGGTTGAGCTCTGGCTCTTTGGTCCCGCCTCTCAACTGTCAATCAACTGGTGTACAGATTCCTGAGCCTACTGGGCTCTATCATATCTACACTTGAAACTGTGAATGGAGTCAGCCTCCACCACATCACTTCCTAGTGCATTCCATTTACTAACTACTCTGACACTGAAAAAGTTCTTTCTAATGTGTCTGTGGCTCATGTGGGTACTCAGTTTCCACCTGTGTCCCCTTGTTCGCGTCCCACCAGTGTTGAATAGTTTATCCTTGTTTACCCGGTCGATTCCCCTGAGGATTTTGTAGGTTGTGATCATGTCCCCCCTTACTCTTCTGTCTTCCAGAGTCGTAAGGTGCATTTCCCGCAGCCTTTCCTCATAACTCATGCCTCTTAGTTCTGGGAGTTGTCTAGTAGCATACCTTTGGACTTTTTCCAGCTTCGTCTTGTGCTTGACAAGGTACGGGCTCCATGCTTGGGCCGCATACTCCAGGATTGATCTTACATATGTGGTGTACAAGATTCTGAATGATTCCTTACACAGGTTCCTGAACGCCGTTCTGATGTTAGCCAGCCTCGCATATGCCGCAGACGTTATTCTCTTTATGTGGGCTTCAGGAGACAGGTTTGGTGTGATATCAACTCCTAGATCTTTCTCTCTGTCTGTTTCATTAAGTACTTCATCTCCTATTCTGTATCCTGTGTCTGGCCTCCTGTTTCCACTGCCTAGTTTCATTACTTTGCATTTACTCGGGTTGAATTTCAACAGCCATTTGTTGGTCCATTCACTCAGTCTATCTAGGTCATCTTGTAGCCTCCTACTATCATCCTGTTTCAATCCTCCTCATAATTTTTGCATCGTCGGCAAACATTGAGAGGAACGAATCTATACCCTCTGGGAGATCATTTACATATATCAGAAACAGTATAGGTCCAAGGACTGACCCCTGCGGGACTCCACTTGTAACGTCTCGCCAATCTGAGACCTCACCCCTCACACAGACTCGTTGTCTCCTGTTGCTTAGGTACTCCTCTATCCACCGGAGTACCTTCCCTTTCACTCAAGCCTGCATCTCCAACTTTCGCACTAGCCTCTTGTGTGGCACTGTATCAAAGGCTTTCTGACAATCCAAAAATATGCAGTCTGCCCACCCTTCTCTTTCTTGCCTTATTTGTGTGTGTGTGTGTGTGTGTGTGTGTGTGTGTGTGTGTGTGTGTGTGTGTGTGTGTACGTGTGTGTACGTGTGTGTGTGTACACACTTGAAACTTGTGTGTGTGTGCGTGTACACACAGAGTAATGACTAGCGTGTAGGCCTACTCAAATGTGTTTGTGGCTATACCAGCTAACTACAACACAGGCTGCACCAGTTGTGTTGATTGTAGGCTCACTGTTGATATTTTGTTGTTGTTTATGTAGTTGTAGTTTTATAGTTATGTAGTTGTTATGGGTCCTTGTACATAACAAGTTTGTTATGGCTAAGCTGCCTTACAAGTGTAGTTTACTGCTAGTTACAGTCCTGTCGTAGTGTGGTTCAGTGTTCTGAATTATTCCTTAATGCTTCTCTTTTGCCAGTTGATAAAGGGGAAGGGAACTATCAGGGGGAAAGCACCAAGCCATTACGACTATATAGCACTGGGAAGGGGTCAGGATAAGGATTTGGGATGGGACGGCGGGGAGGAATGGTGCCCAACCACTTGTGGACGGTCGGGGATTGAACGCTGTCCTGCATGAGGCGAGACCGTCGTTCTATCGTCCACCCAAAGCGGTTGGACAGTTTATAAAGACACAACATTCAAATATAAAGACACAACATTGACATATAGACATGACATTGACATATAGACATGACATTGAAAGAATCACTGAAGCAATGTCTATCTAACAGTGATCTTGGGAATGTGAGGTCATCTCTCTCATTTTACAGGATGTCCTTGTCAAATCCTCTCAGTATCTTGCACGCTGTGATCATATCCCCTCTGTATCTCGACTACCAAGGGGTTGTGTTATCTAGATCCCCAACCTATCCTCATAGCTTAATCCTCTTATAAATAAATCCCCCCCCCCCCTTAAACCTCTTAACACTAATCTTGTTGCAAACTTCTGTGCCTTTTCACTTTTGTTTTTTTGGTTCACTTGGTAAGGATTCCAGTCCGGTGCTGCATATTCCAGTATTGGTCTAACATAGGTTGTGTAGATTGTCTTCTCTCCTGTTTCTTTTCACTATTCTCCCTGCCTCCCCCACTATTCTCCCTGCCACCCCCCACTATTCTTTCTGCCTCCCCCACTATTCTCCCTGCCTCCCCCCACTATTCTCCCTGCCTCCCCCACTATTCTCCCTGCCTCCCCCACTATTCTCCCTGCCACCCCCCACTATTCTTTCTGCCTCCCCCACTATTCTCCCTGCCTCCCCCCACTATTCTCCCTGCCTCCCCCACTATTCTCCCTGCCTCCCCCACTATTCTCCCTGCCTCCCCCACTATTCTCCCTGCCTCCCCTACTATTCTCCCTGCCTCCCCTACTATTCTCCCTGCCACCCCTACTATTCTCCCTGCCACCCCTACAATTCTCCCTGCCTCCCCTACAATTCTCCCTGCCTCCCCTACAATTCTCCCTGCCTCCCCTACAATTCTCCCTGCCTCCCCCACTATTCTCCCTGCCACCCCCCACTATTCTCCATGCCTCCCCCACTATTCTCCCTGCCTCCCCCACTTCTCCCTGCCTCCCCCACTATTCTCCCTGCCACCCCCACTATTCTCCCTGCCACCCCTCACTATTCTCCCTGCCACCCCTCACTATTCTCGATGCCTCATCCCACTATTCTCCCTGCCTCCCCCCTCCACTATTCTCCCTGCCTCCCCCTCCACTATTCTCCCTGCCTCCCCCTCCACTATTCTCCCTGCCTCCCCCTCCACTATTCTCCCTGCCTCCCCCTCCACTATTCTCCCTGCCTCCCCCTCCACTATTCTCCCTGCCTCCCCCTCCACTATTCTCCCTGCCTCCCCCTCCACTATTCTCCCTGCCTCCCCCTCCACTATTCTCCCTGCCTCCCCCTCCACTATTCTCCCTGCCACCCCCACTATTCTCTCTGCCTCCCCCATTATTCTCCCTGCCACCCCCAGTATTCTCCCTGCCACCCCCACTATTCTCCCTGCCACCCCCTACTATTCTCCCTGCCACCCCCACTATTCTCCCTGCCTCCCCCACTATTCTCCCTGCCTCCCCCACTATTCTCCCTGCCTCCCCCACTATTCTCCCTGCCTCCCCTACTATTCTCCCTGCCACCCCCCACTATTCTCCCTGCCACCACCCCCACTATTCTCCCTGCCACCCCCCTATTCTCCCTGCCACCACCCACTATTCTCCCTGCCACCCCCCACTATTCTCCCTGCCACCCCCCACTATTCTCCCTGCCTCCCCCACTATTCTCCCTGCCTCCCCCACTATTCTCCCTGCCTCCCCCACTATTCTCCCTGCCACCACCCACTATTCTCCCTGCCACCCCCCACTATTCTCCCTGCCTCCCCCACTATTCTCCCTGCCTCCCCCACTATTCTCCCTGCCACCCCCCACTATTCTTCCTGCCACCCCCCACTATTCTCCCTGCCTCCCCCACTATTCTCCCTGCCTCCCCCACTATTCTCCCTGCCTCCCCCACTATTCTCCCTGCCACCCCTCTGCACCATTAGTCTGGCCGGCAGTATAATTGCCCACCATTTATATAATCTCAGGGTCGGTAGCCTAGCTTGGAATAGAGTATGTGGGGGTGGTGTATACTCTAGAGCGGTATGTATATGTGGGGGTGGTGTATACTCTAGAGCGGTATGTATATGTGGGGGTGGTGTATACTCTAGAGCGGTATGTATATGTGGGGGTGGTGTATACTCTAGAGCGGTATGTATGCTCTGTGGGGGGGTGGTGTATACTCTAGAGCGGTATGTATGCTCTGTGGGGGGGTGGTGTATACTCTAGAGCGGTATGTATGCTCTGTGGGGGGGATGTGTATAGCCTCTAGTGGTATGTATGCTCTATGTGGGGGGTTGTGTATAGCCCCTAGAGTGGTATGTATGCTCTATGTGGGGGGGGTTGTGTATAGCTCCTAGAGTGGTATGTATGCTCTATGTGGGGGCTGTGTATGCCCTGTGCTATGTGGGGTGTTGTATGTCTTGCTCTGTGTGTGAGGGGGGGGGGGTGTATGCCCTGCTCAAGGTATTCCTATTTGTGTATACTCTGTAACACACCACTTGCCATACACACAGCCTGTGCCATACACACTCCCCTCTGCAATACACTCCCATCTGCCATACCTTCGTCACAGCTTGGAGGTAACACACCACTTGCCATACACACAGCCTGTGCCATACACACTCCCCTCTGCCATACACTCCCCTCTGCCATACACTCCCCTCTGCCATACACTCCCCTCTGCCATACCTTCGTCACAGCTTGGAGGTAACACACCACTTGCCATACACACAGCCTGTGCCATACACACTCCCATCTGCCATACCTTCGTCACAGCTTGGAGGTAACACACCACTTGCCATACACACAGCCTGTGCCATACACACTCCCATCTGCCATACCTTCGTCACAGCTTGGAGGTAACACACCACTTGCCATACACACCCCCCTGTGCCATACACTCCCCTCTGCCATACCTTCGTCACAGCTTGGAGGTAACACACCACTTGCCATACACACAGCCTGTGCCATACACACTCCCATCTGCCATACCTTCGTCACAGCTTGGAGGTAATAACTCCTCTTTACAATGTTGTATATTTTATACATAGCGTATATGAACCTTGTATACACTCAAATGCGTTGCTCGCCTTTCATACACTTGGTTTGTATACTCATAAACCGTGTTCTACCCCATGCCCTTGGCCATACACCTATACACATTGTTATACATTCACACTCAATATTATACAACCAGTGACCATGTTATACACTCGTACCATGTTATGCCCAACTTTATACGCCCATACACCACACACGCATACATCATGTTGTTCATCATACACCATGTTATACACCCATACATTATGTTGTTCACCATACATGATGTTCACACACCATGTTATACATCTTGCTTGGTTCATACCTGGTTGATGGGGTTCTGGGAGTTGTTCTACTCCCCAAGCCCGGCCCGAGGCCAGGCTTGACTTGTGAGAGTTTGGTCCACCAGGCTGTTGCTTGGAGCGGCCCGCAGGCCCACATACCCACCACAGCCCGGTTGGTCCACCAGGCTGTTGCTTGGAGCGGCTCGCAGGCCCACATACCCACCACAGCCCGGTTGGTCCACCAGGCTGTTGCTTGGAGCGGCCCGCAGGCCCACATACCCACCACAGCCCGGTTGGTCCACCAGGCTGTTGCTTGGAGCGGCTCGCAGGCCCACATACCCACCACAGCCCGGTTGGTCCACCAGGCTGTTGCTTGGAGCAGCCCGCAGGCCCACATACCCACCACAGCCCGGTTGGTCCACCAGGCTGTTGCTTGGAGCGGCCCGCAGGCCCACATACCCACCACAGCCCGGTTGGTCCACCAGGCTGTTGCTTGGAGCGGCCCGCAGGCCCACATACCCACCACAGCCCGGTTGGTCCGGCACTCCTTGGAGGAAACTATCTAGTTTCCTCTTGAAGATGTCCACGGTTGTTCCGGCAATATTTCTTATGCTCGCTGGGAGGACGTTGAACAACCGCGGACCTCTGATGTTTATACAGTGTTCTCTGATTGTGTCTATGGCATACATATATATATATATATATATATATATATATATATATATATATATATATATATATATATATATATATATATATGCGAACAAGCCTGAATGGTCCCCAGGACAATATGCAACTGAAAACTCACACCCCAGAAGTGACTCGAACCCATACTCCCAGGAGCCACGCAACTGGTATGTACAAAACGCCTTAATCCACTTGACCATCACGACCGGACAAAATGAGGTGATAGCCGAGGCTATTTGAACCACCCCACCGCCGGCACTCGGATAGTATCTTGGGCATAGCATTTTACCAAATCACCTCATTCTTTGGGGCACACGTGAGGAACACAAATGCGAACAAGCCTGAATGGTCCCCAGGACAATATGCAACTGAAAACTCACACCCCAGAAGTGACTCGAACCCATACTCCCAGGAGCCACGCAACTGGTATGTACAAGACGCCTTAATCCACTTGACCATCACGACCGGACAAAATGAGGTGATAGCCGAGGCTATTTGAACCACCCCACCGCAGGCACTCGAGTTCGAGTTCACTTCTGGGGTGTGAGTTTTCAGTTGCATATTGTCCTGGGGACCATTCAGGCTTGTTCGCATTTGTGTTCCTCACGTGTGCCCCAAAGAATGAGGTGATTTGGTAAAATGCTATGCCCAAGATTACTATCCGAGTGCCGGCGGTGGGGTGGTTCAAATAGCCTCGGCTATCACCTCATTTTGTCCGGTCGTGATGGTCAAGTGGATTAAGGCGTTTTGTACATACCAGTTGCGTGGCTCCTGGGAGTATGGGTTCGAGTCACTTCTGGGGTGTGAGTTTTCAGTTATATATATATATATATATATATATATATATATATATATATATATATATATATATATATATATATATATATATATATATATATATATATATATAATGTCGTACCTAGTAGCCAGAATGCACTTCTCAGCCTATTATGCAAGGCCCGATTTGCCTAATAAGCCAAGTTTTCCTGAATTAATATAATTTCTCTATTTTTTTTCTTATGAAATGATAAAGCTACCCATTTCATTATGTATGAGGTCATTTTTTTATTATTGGGGTTAAAATTAACGTAGATATATGACCGAACCTAACCAAACCTAACCTATCTTTATAGGTTAGGTTAGGTAGCCGAAAAAGTTAGGTTAGGTAGTTGAAAAACAAATAATTCATGAAAACTTGGCTTATTAGGCAAATCGGGCCTTGCATAGTAGGCTGACAAGTGCGTTCTGGCTACTAGGTACGACATATATATATATATATATATATATATATATATATATATATATATATATATATATATATATATATATATATATATATATACATAGTAAACATTCTGAGTGATAAACATACACATTTCTTCCTTTACACATGTCGTATGTTACCAGACATACGCACACATCCTTGTATGACAAGGTACACAGACATGTTGCAATAGACATTCAGACAATTCAACAAAGTTACTATCTTGGTGCAAAATTCCTTTATCTCTCCAGAATACAATCTTATCTCTCTCCAGCTGGAATCACTCAATACACCATGTTATACCCCTATACAGCATGTTATACCCCTATACAGCATGTTATACCCCTATACACCATGTTATACCCCTATACAGCATGTTATACCCCTATACAGCATGTTATACCCCTATACAGCATGCAGTACACTCATTCACCATATACAGGGATGTACACTATGTTCTCTACCCCATGTCATACATAAACTACGTACTCACCTAGTTGTACTTGCGGGGATTGAGCTCTGGCTCTTTGGTCCCGCCTCTCAACTGGGCTGTATCATATCTACATTTGAAACTGTGTATGGAGTCAGCCTCCACCACATCACTGCCTAATGCATTCCATTTACTAACTACACTGACACTGAAAAAGTTCTTTCTAACATCCCTGTGGCTCATTTGGGTACTCAGTCTCCACCTGTGTCCTTGTTTGCGTACCACCCGTGTTAAACAGTTTATCCTTACCTACCCTCTCGACCCCCTCAGAGTTTTGTATGTGGTGATCATGTCTCCCCAAAGTTCTTTCGCTCCAGATGTTCCACTAGTTTTTTTAGCACAATCTTCTCCATCAGCTTGCATGGTTTGCAAGTTAGGGACACTGGCCTGTAGTTCAGTACCTCCTGTCTACATTAGCAGTCTTCCAAATTCTTGGAAGTTCCCCTGTTACCAGTGATTTGTTATACACTATGGAGAGTGGTAAGCACAGAGCTTTTGCTCCTTCCTTCAGTATCCAAGGTGAGATTCCATCCGGGCCTATAGCCTTTGTCACTTCCAAATCTAGCAGATGCTTCCTGACCTCCCCACTGGTGATCCCGAATTCCTCTAGTGGTGCCTGGTTAACTATTCCTTCTCTTATCTCTGGACCTTCTCCTTGCTCTACTGTGAAGAACTCCTGTATTTTTTTATTGAGTTTCACACTTCCTTGTCGTTTGTAGTGAATCCTTCTGCCCCAATCCTCGGTTTCATTATCTGTTCCTTCAATGTTGTTTGCCTCCTGATGTGGCTGTGCAGTAATTTAGGTCGAGTCTTTGCCTAGCTTGCTATGTCATTTTCACATTGTCTTTCTGTCTCTGTTCTCACCCAGACGTATTTATTCCTGGCGCTCTGGTACCCTTTTCTGCTCTCAAGTTTGTTTGAGTATCTGGCAGTATCTGCCACGAGCGTTTTAAAAGATAAATTGAAAACATGTCCATGCACTCAGCTCCTGCTCCAGATTCATGGAATTCAATATTTATAAAGAAATGCAAAGTGCCGGTAGCACAGGCACTCAGTATAGTGTGGAGGAAGAGCTTGGACACGGGGGAGATACCAGTTGCGCTTAAAGCAGCAGACATTGCCCCTCTACACAAGGAAGGGAGCAAAGCATTGGCAAAGAATTATAGACCAGTTGCACTAACGTCCCGCATAATAAAAGTATTTGAGAGAGTGATCAGGAGTCAGGTCACCAGATTCATTGACCAATGACCTTCACAACCCAGGCCAACATGGATTTAGAGCGGGAAGATCATGCCTCTCACAGCTACTTGATCACTATGACAAAGTCACTGAGGCATTAGAAGAAAAACAGAATGCAGATGTGGTATACACGGACTTTGCAAAGACATTCGATAAATATGACCATGGCGTGATAGTACACAAATTGAGGTAAATGGGAATAACCGGTAAAGTAGGACGCTGGATACTCAGTTTTCTGTCGAACAGAACACAAAGAGTAACAATAAAATAGAATCGAGTCTTAGCCCAGTTAAAAGCTCAGTACCTCAGGGTACAGTCCTTGTACCACTGCTGTTCCTTATTCTCATATCAGATATGGACAAAAATACAAATCACAGCTTCGTGTCATCCTTTGCAGATGACACAAAAATTAGCATAAAAGTGACCTCTTTTGAAGACATTGAGAAACTTCAAGCAGATATTAATAAAGTTTTCGACTGGGCAGCAGAAAATAACATGATGTTTAACAGTAATAAATTCCATGTACTCAGGTACGGGAAAAATGAGGACCTAAAACAAAAAAAATACTGGGTACAAAACACAGTAAAATCTGCCCATAGTAGGAAAACAACATGTCAAGGATTTGGGAATAATGATGTCTGACGACCCAAGCAAATATCGCGTCAGCCAGAAAAATGATAGGATGGATTACGAGAACTTTCAAATCCAGGGATCCCATCACAATGGTTGTAATCTTCAAGTCACTTGTGTTGTCCCGTCTTGAGTACTGCTCAGTACTCACTTCCCCCTTCAGAGCAGGAGAGATTGCTGAAATAGAGGGAATACAGAGAACATATACGGCACGCATAGACGAGATAAAGCACCTAAATTATTGGGATTGTCTCAAAACTCTCCAAATGTACTCACTAGAAAGGAGACGAGAGAGATACCAAATAATATACACATGGAAAATACTGGAGAGACAGGTCCCTAATCTACACAGTAAAATAACAACGTACTGGAGTGAACGATATGGAAGAAAATGCAGAATAGAACCAGTGAAGAGCAGAGGTGCCATAGGCACAATCAGAGAACACTGTATAAACATCAGAGGTCCACGGTTGTTCAACGTCCTCCCAGCGAGCATAAGAAATATTGCCGGAACAACCGTGGACATCTTCAAAAGGAGAAAATTTTCTCCAAGGAGTGCCGGACCAACCGGACTGTGGTGGGCATATGAGCTTGCGGGCCGCTCCCAGCAACAGCCTGGTGGACCAAACTCTCACAAGTCAAGCCTGGCCTCGGGCTGGAGCTTGGGGAGTAGAACAACTCCCAGAACCCCATCAACCAGGTATCAAGTGTCCTGTCGTTTCTACAGTTTCTCCAAGCCCTTGTACTTCGTTGCTTTGCTAGCTTACATCTCTTATTGAACCATGGGTTTCTCACATGCATTTCGATTTTTTTCCTTTTGGACTGGGACGAACTTGGCTGCTGCCTCCTTACACATCTGCGTGATGTAGTCCATCACGTCTTGGGCCGTCTTTCTTCTCAGCTCTGTTTCCCAAGTTATATGTTAGGAATTTTCTTATCTCCTCATAGTTTCCCTTTCGGAATGCCAGCCTTTTGTTTTCTGTGCCTGTCCTTGAATACAGTGTCCCTGCTTCTGCCAGATACTCAAGCATCAGAACACTGTGTTGGCTATACATGTTATACACACCATGTTATACACACCATGTTATACACACCATGTTATACAGACCATGTTATACACACCATGCTATACACACCATGTTATACAGAGCATGTTATACACACCATGTTATACACACCATGTTATACACACCATGTTATACACACCATGCTATACACACCATGTTATACACACCATGTTATACACACCATGTTATACACACCATGTTATACACACCATGTTATACACACCATGTTATACACACCATGTTATACACACCATGTTATACACACCATGCTATACACACCATGTTATACACACCATGCTATACACACCATGTTATACACACCATGTTATACACACCATGTTATACAGAGCATGTTATACATCATGTGACACAGATACTCACTGTGATACACACCATACTATACACCACGGGATGCAATACGCAGCAGTACACCCAGCCATACACCAGGCCACACTAGGATAAGGGTGTGACAGGTGGTGTAGGGTGTGACAGGTGGTGTAGGGTGTGACAGGGGTGTGTAGGGTGTGACAGGTGGGGTGTAGGCTGTGACAGGGGTGTGTAGGGTGTGACGGGGGGGTGTAGGGTGTGACAGGGGGGTGTAGGGTGTGACAGGGGGGTGTAGGGTGTGACAGGGGGGTGTAGGGTGTGACGGGTGTGTAGGGTGTGACAGGGGTGTGTAGGGTGTGACAGGGGTGTGTAGGGTGTGACGGGGGGTGTAGGGTGTGACAGGGGGGTGTAGGGTGTGACAGGGGGGTGTAGGGTGTGACAGGGGTGTGTAGGGTGTGTCAGGGGTGTGTAGGGTGTGACGGGGGGTGTGTAGGGTGTGAGGGGGGTGTAGGGTGTGACAGGGGGGTGTAGGGTGTGACAGGGGGGTGTAGGGTGTGACAGGGGGGTGTAGGGTGTGACAGGGGGGTGTAGGGTGTGACAGGGGGGTGTAGGGTGTGACAGGGGGGTGTAGGGTGTGACGGGGGGTGTAGGGTGTGACAGGGGGTGTAGGGTGTGACGGGTGTGTAGGGTGTGACAGGGGTGTGTAGGGTGTGACAGGGGTGTGTAGGGTGTGACAGGGGTGTGTAGGGTGTGACAGGGGTGTGTAGGGTGTGACAGGGGTGTGTAGGGTGTGACAGGGGTGTGTAGGGTGTGACAGGGGGTGTAGAGTGTGACAGGGGGTGTAGGGTGTGACAGGGGGGTGTAGGGTGTGACGGGGGGGGGTGTAGGGTGTGACAGGGGGGTGTAGGGTGTGACAGGGGTGTGTAGAGTGTGGCAGGGGTGTGTAGAGTGTGACAGGGGTGTGTAGGGTGTGACAGGTGGTGTAGGGTGTGACAGGGGTGTGTAGGGTGTGACAGGGATGTGTAGGGTGTGACAGGGGTGTGTAGGGTGTGACAGGGGTGTGTAGGGTGTGACAGGGGTGTGTAGGGTGTGACAGGGGTGTGTAGAGTGTGACAGGGGTGTGTAGGGTGTGACAGGGGTGTGTAGGGTGTGACAGGGGTGTGTAGGGTGTGACAGGGGTGTATAGGGTGTGACAGGGGTGTGTAGGGTGTGACAGGGGTGTGTAGGGTGTGACAGGGGTGTGTAGGGTGTGACAGGGGTGTGTAGGGTGTGACAGGGGTGTGTAGGGTGTGACAGGGGTGTGTAGGGTGTGACAGGGGTGTGTAGGGTGTGTAGGGTGTGACAGGGGTGTGTAGGGTGTGACAGGGGTGTGTAGAGTGTGACAGGGGTGTGTAGAGTGTGACAGGGGTGTGTAGAGTGTGACAGGGGTGTGTAGAGTGTGACAGGGGTGTGTAGAGTGTGACAGGGGTGTGTAGGGTGTGACAGGGGTGTGTAGGGTGTGACAGGGGTGTGTAGGGTGTGACAGGGGTGTGTAGGGTGTGACAGGGGTGTGTAGGGTGTGACAGGGGTGTGTAGGGTGTGACAGGGGTGTGTAGGGTGTGACAGGGGTGTGTAGGGTGTGACAGGGGTGTGTAGGGTGTGACAGGGGTGTGTAGGGTGTGACAGGGGTGTGTAGGGTGTGACAGGGGTGTGTAGGGTGTGACAGGGGTGTGTAGGGTGTGACAGGGGTGTGTAGGGTGTGACAGGGGTGTGTAGGGTGTGACAGGGGTGTGTGGGTGTGACAGGGGTGTGTAGGGTGTGACAGGGGTGTGTAGGGTGTGACAGGGGTGTGTAGGGTGTGACAGGGGTGTGTAGGGTGTGACAGGGGTGTGTAGGGTGTGACAGGGGTGTAGGGTGTGACAGGTGTAGGGTGTGACGGTGTGGATGTGACGGTGTAGGGTGTGACAGGGGTGTGTAGGGTGTGACGGGGGGGGGGTGTAGGGTGTGACAGGGGTGTATAGGGTGTGACAGGGGTGTGTAGGGCGTGACAGGGGTGTGTGACAGGGGTGTGAAGGGTGTGACAGGGGGTGTAGGGTGTGACAGGGGGTGTAGGGTGTGACAGGGGTGTGTAGGGTGTGACAGGGATGTGTAGGGTGTGACAGGGGTGTGTAGGGTGTGACAGGGGTGTGTAGGGTGCGACAGGGGTGTGTAGGGTGCGACAGGGGTGTGTAGAGTGCGACAGGGGTGTGTAGTGTGACAGGGGTGTGTAGTGTGACAGGGGTGTGTAGGGTGTGACAGGGGTGTGTAGGGTGTGACAGGGGTGTGTAGGGTGTGACAGGGGGGTGTAGGGTGTGACAGGGGTGTGTAGAGTGTGACAGGGGTGTGTAGAGTGTGACAGGGGTGTGTAGAGTGTGACAGGGGTGTGTAGAGTGTGACAGGGGTGTGTAGAGTGTGACAGGGGTGTGTAGGGTGTGACAGGTGGTGTAGGGTGTGACAGGTGGTGTAGGGTGTGACGGGGATGTGTAGGGTGTGACAGGGGTGTGTAGGGTGTGACAGGGGTGTGTAGGGTGTGACAGGGGTGTGTAGGGTGTGACAGGGGTGTGTAGGGTGTGACAGGGGTGTGTAGGGTGTGACAGGGGTGTGTAGGGTGTGACAGGGGTGTGTAGGGTGTGACAGGGGTGTGTAGGGTGTGACAGGGGTGTGTAGGGTGTGACAGGGGTGTGTAGGGTGTGACAGGGGTGTGTAGGGTGTGACAGGGGTGTGTAGGGTGTGACAGGGGTGTGTAGGGTGTGACAGGGGTGTGTAGGGTGTGACAGGTGGTGTAGGGTGTGACGGTGTAGGATGTGACGGTGTAGGGTGTGACAGGGGTGTGTAGGGTGTGACGGGGGGGGGTGTAGGGTGTGACAGGGGTGTATAGGGTGTGACAGGGGTGTGTAGGGCGTGACAGGGGTGTGTAGGGCGTGACAGGGGTGTGAAGGGTGTGACAGGGGGTGTAGGGTGTGACAGGGGGTGTAGGGTGTGACAGGGGTGTGTAGGGTGTGACAGGGATGTGTAGGGTGTGACAGGGGTGTGTAGGGTGTGACAGGGGTGTGTAGGGTGCGACAGGGGTGTGTAGGGTGCGACAGGGGTGTGTAGAGTGCGACAGGGGTGTGTAGTGTGACAGGGGTGTGTAGTGTGACAGGGGTGTGTAGGGTGTGACAGGGGTGTGTAGGGTGTGACAGGGGTGTGTAGGGTGTGACAGGGGGGTGTAGGGTGTGACAGGGGTGTGTAGAGTGTGACAGGGGTGTGTAGAGTGTGACAGGGGTGTGTAGAGTGTGACAGGGGTGTGTAGAGTGTGACAGGGGTGTGTAGGGTGTGACAGGTGGTGTAGGGTGTGACAGGTGGTGTAGGGTGTGACGGGGATGTGTAGGGTGTGACGGGGATGTGTAGGGTGTGACAGGAGGGTGTAGGGTGTGACAGGGGGGGTGTAGGGTGTGACAGGGGGGTGTAGGGTGTGACAGGGGGTGTAGGGTGTAACAGGGTGTATAATGTCCTCTGTTTCTCTTTCACGCCTCAGGAACAAGTGAGTACCCAGTCCTGTGTGTCATTGTTCATTGTTATTGTACATTGTTATTGTTCATTGTTATTGTGTGTTGCTGTTGCTTGTTAGCATGTGGGAAGGGAGAGACAGTAGCAGCAGGGAGGGAGGGACAGTAGCAGCAGGGAGGGAGGGACAGTAGCAGCAGGGAGGGAGGGACAGTAGCAGCAGGGAGGGAGGGACAGTAGCAGCAGGGAGGGAGGGACAGTAGCAGCAGGGAGGGAGGGACAGTAGCAGCAGGGAGGGAGGGACAGTAGCAGCAGGGAGGGAGGGACAGTAGCAGCAGGGAGGGAGGGACAGTAGCAGCAGGGAGGGAGGGACAGTAGCAGCAGGGAGGGAGGGACAGTAGCAGCAGCAGGGAGGGAGGGACAGTAGCAGCAGGGAGGGAGGGACAGAGGGAGGAGGGACAGTAGCAGCAGGGAGGGAGGGACAGTAGCAGCAGGGAGGGAGGGACAGTAGCAGCAGGGAGGGAGGGACAGTAGCAGCAGGGAGGGAGGGACAGTAGCAGCAGGGAGGGAGGGACAGTAGCAGCAGGGAGGGAGGGACAGTAGCAGCAGGGAGGGAGGGACAGTAGCAGCAGGGAGGGAGGGACAGTAGCAGCAGGGAGGGAGGGACAGTAGCAGCAGGGAGGGAGGGACAGTAGCAGCAGGGAGGGAGGGACAGTAGCAGCAGGGAGGGAGGGACAGTAGCAGCAGGGAGGGAGGGACAGTAGGCAGGGAGGGAGGGACAGGCAGCAGGGAGGGAGGGACAGTAGCAGCAGGGAGGGAGGGACAGTAGCAGCGGGGAGGGAGGGAGGGAACAGTAGCAGCAGGGAGGGAGGGACAGTAGCAGCAGGCAGGGAGGGAGGGACAGTAGCAGCAGGGAGGGAGGGACAGTAGCAGCAGGGAGGGAGGGACAGTAGCAGCAGGGAGGGAGGGACAGTAGCAGCAGGGAGGGAGGGACAGTAACAGCAGGGAGGGAGGGACAGTAGCAGCAGGGAGGGAGGGACAGTAGCAGCAGGGAGGGAGGGACAGTAGCAGCAGGGAGGGAGGGACAGTAGCAGCAGGGAGGGAGGGACAGTAACAGCAGGGAGGGAGGGACAGTAGCAGCAGGGAGGGAGGGACAGTAGCAGCAGGGAGGGAGGGACAGTAGCAGCAGGGAGGGAGGGACAGTAGCAGCAGGGAGGGAGGGACACAGCAGGGAGGGAGGCAGACAGTAGCAGGGAGGGAGGGAGGGACAGTAGCAGCAGGGAGGGAGGGACAGTAGCAGCAGGGAGGGAGGGACAGTAGCAGCAGGGAGGGAGGGACAGTAGCAGCAGGGAGGGAGGGACAGTAGCAGCAGGGAGGGAGGGACAGTAGCAGCAGGGAGGGAGGGACAGTAGCAGCAGGGAGGGAGGGACAGTAGCAGCAGGGAGGGAGGGACAGTAGCAGCAGGGAGGGAGGGACAGTAGCAGCAGGGAGGGAGGGACAGTAGCAGGGAGGGAGGGACAGTAGCAGCAGGGAGGGAGGGACAGTAGCAGCAGGGAGGGACAGTAGCAGCAGGGAGGGAGGGACAGTAGCAGCAGGGAGGGAGGGACAGTAGCAGCAGGGAAGGACAGTAGAAGCAGCAGGGAGGGAGGGACAGTAGCAGCAGGGAGGGAGGGACAGGGAGGGAGGACAGTAGCAGCAGGGAGGGAGGGACAGTAGCAGCAGGGAGGGAGGGACAGTAGCAGCAGGGAGGGAGGGAACAGTAGCAGCAGGGAGGGAGGGACAGTAGCAGCAGGGAGGGAGGGACAGTAGCAGCAGGGAGGGAGGGACAGTAGCAGCAGGGAGGGAGGGACAGTAGCAGCAGGGAGGGAGGGACAGTAGCAGCAGGGAGGGAGGGACAGTAGCAGCAGGGAGGGAGGGACAGTAGCAGCAGGGAGGGAGGGGACAGTAGCAGCAGGGAGGGAGGGACAGTAGCAGCAGGGAGGGAGGGACAGTAGCAGCAGGGAGGGAGGGACAGTAGCAGCAGGGAGGGAGGGAGGGACAGTAGCAGCAGGGAGGGAGGGA